>JAMQGT020006279.1:0-46153 GCA_024447675.2 Pterophyllum scalare | reverse complement strand
TATGTTATGTAGTTGTTACTGGTTCAGTTACGTATTGCTGAGAGAGCAGGGGGCAGATGCAGAAAACAACCCAGGGCAGATTAGACCCATATTCTGCTTAATCTTGTAGCATATGGGTTGGTTGCTTAACCTGGTGAGCTATATGGCGACCCTGACAGGAGCTTTTTTAACACCAAAATAGGGTTCTGTACTGGTCCAGACCTGAATCCACCATTACAGAGGTGCCCTCATCTGAAATCATCAGTTTCTCTATTTAAGTCCAATTAAAATATTATTACATTTCAATCAAATTTAAAGTTTCAGCTAAAACAATCAACAACACAGCACTGATCTGAGACAGTGACAAATTGTGTTTTATTGCAAATAATTCAGTGTAAAGCTGAAATCTGTTGAGCTGTCAGATGTGTAGATTAGCAGAAGAACGCAAAACATTATTTACCATCAAATCCTGATGGATCTGTATGTTAATGGAATTACTGTTACTGTACCATCTGCGTAAGTGGGATTTATTTATATTACACCAAATCAGGCGACTGTTGTGATCTGTGATTTGTTGCTGTGTTGCTTGAACACAGAGTGAGTGTTTCTGCTTTGATTTGTCTTTTTTTCTTCACCTGTGCAGCCATCAACAAGGCTGACATCCAGGACACAGACATGGAGGCCATCATGGACACCATCGTGGACAGTCTCTTCTGTTTCTTTGTTACTCTTGGTGAGTGCAGCTCACAGGTTGACAGCAAAGGCTGATTCTGATACCTGCAGTTAAAAATTCACCTGGATTTCATAGATCAGGATTTTTTCATGTTTGGTTTGTGACAAAAAATATTTTGAAGCTAGTTAAACCTTCTTTCTTTGAAACCAGCTGAAGCATTTCAGTGTGTTTCTGTTTCAGTCCACTAGATGGTAATGCGATCTTTTATTATCAGGGTAAAAACTATACAAATTGCCATACCCCTTTGACACTGTCAGGAGCTTTACTGATTTAGAGTCAGATCTACTAAACAGGGCAAATTTGCACACTTACATAATTGCAGAAATGTGCAGATGGGAGTGGAACAAAATTGTGCACAAATTTATAACCACAGATCCACTTTGGTAATGAACAGCATTCTTACCCAGAGTAGCACAAATTAGCATACAGTATAAGCTCATGTTTCATGCATGTGTTTCTCTTGGGAAGCAGCATCAATGGCAGATCAATGAGAGCGAGGCAAAGGAGAATTAATGTGTTTTTCATATAAGGGCGAACTCTTCTGTTAGGAATTGCTGAGGATTGTGTGTGGGCCTGTAGGTTGGGGCAGCTGTTCATTGGATCAATCTGACATTTCAGTTGCCTAACTCTGGTGTAGACTGTCAGTAAAGCTGACTCTTGTGGTCAATTTTTATTTTTAAAATAGTAAAGGTCCAGGACAGCATTAGTCTTTGGAGTTTTGCTTGAAGAACTAAATTACCTGTAATACCCTGTAACACTTTTCTGAATATTTTATTTGTCTATAAGTATCCTAACCTTTTATTTAGTGATTCTGTTTTAATGAAGATGCATGTGTGACTTTGGTTCATTTGTTTAATTATGTGTTCATATGTTTGAATTTTTGATGGGTTCTGTATAATGAGACTTTATTAAAGTGTGTTGTTGACCAGGTGCGGTGCCAATCATCCGCTGTCCTAGAGGAAACGCAGCAGAGATGGTCGCTGTGGTGAGTCCAGTCTAACAGGTTGAAATCTTTCTTTGTATCTGTGGGTTAGAATCTTTTTAGCACAGTTTAAGTCAGGTTTTATTCCCTTGGGTGCCAACCAGCCTCAGCTGTGTTTGGTTTGTGTTGTTGTATTAACATATATCATAGAAGTTCTGTTCTGCCTTTTTCACCAAAAAAGTTCTGAGTCTACAACTGATCTGATACTCTACATATTGTCATCCTCATTTTGTGGAGATATGAATGCTTTGTTCTGAATTTTGTACTTGTTTGTTTAGAAACTGGATAAAAAGCTCCGTGAGAACCTGCGTGATGCCAGAAACAGTCTGTTCACAGGAGACAGCATGGCAGCTGGACAGTTCAGGTCAGTCTTCTTAATGAATGTTTGTTAGTTTTGTGATATTTTTTCTTCTTTTCTCTTCTTTCCAGTTTTAAAGTCTGTACCACTCTCATTCTGTTGTGCTGCTCACCTAGCATTAGGGGAAGCTAAGCTAAGGCTAAATAATAGAAAAGCATAAATACAAAGACGCTCATTTAGTGAGTATTTAGAGGAAGATCTAGTTTGATGTCAACATTAATTTTGAAGCATGAGAGATTTCTGACTGACCGTAGCATTAACATTGATAATACTTCAGGTAACCTCTGTTGTTAATTCAGTACTGTTTACTTTAGCATCTCAGTTCATGTGGGACTCCATCTGCCATCATGCAGCACTTTGTCACTGGCAGTTCAGATACTGGCCCTGTGTTTAACTACACTCAGAAATATTTTATTCTCCTCTCCAGTTTCCAGAGACCCCTGTTCGTCCTGGTAGACCGTAACGTGGACATGGCCACACCCCTCCACCACACCTGGACCTATCAGGCACTGATTCATGATGTGCTGGTAAGACGTCAGTCACCTGTCTGAGAATGACCAGAACTGCTTCTGCTTTTGTTTCACCATTAGGTAAAATAAAAATCGAGGTGTCCAGCATTTGCTTTCAGTTTTCTTTGGTCATTTGCGTTGTGATGCTACTGAATGTAGTATGTTAAAGGATTCCATTATAAAAGAAGGAATATGTTTTGGACTTCAGCACCTGGCCAGATTAGAAACTGTCTTTTCCACTTGTGAATTTTTTGCTTCTTTTGTGCTGTAGAATAATGGCCTGCAAATTGTTTAGAAATGGCCTTATAGGCTTCCCCACATTGATGGGTACCAAAGCTGCTTCTCTTAAGTTCACCCTTGGCATTGCATTAACACATAATTGAATTCTTCAGACCAGCAAACTGTCAAAATGTCTTCTTTTATTAGAGGTGGTCACACTCATTGATGAGAAGTTAAATACACTTGATTATCAGCACGTGGCTGCTACTTGTTCTGTTATTTCCTGGAAGCACTAAGGGTGTACTTGATTTTAACATAATACTTCTACATTTTGGCTTTACTTTTGTTAAATAAATAATAAAATGGTATAATATGTGTATTGTTGGTAATCTGAGGTTGAATTTAGCTAATTCTAAGACCTTCTAAGGACCAGATACTGGTCCTGATATGTAAAATATTATAATATGTTATGGGGGGCTTGCTGAATCATAGTCCCCTTTATGTGACTGTGCAAACACATATCCACATGTTTCCACAACATGACTAACGTGCACACATACATATACACTCTCACACTAATTCTTGCCAGAGTGCTGTCAGCTAGTGAGGTGTTGAGGTTAATACTGACAGCACTGGAATGTAGAGGTGAATGGATGTATTATGTAACATGTCATCAGCACACACATACACAAATGCACTTGCTCTCAGAAAAATGTCCCACTGCTCTCAGAAAAGGTTAAATTCAGCAAATAAAGCCAAACCATCACTCTTAATGAGTCTTTTGGTCTCATATTCATTCTTCATGACTTTCCCTTCAGCAAGTGGGTTGAGTTTGTTCTGAAGTCTGAAATTTGCACATCTGGTTGATTTGGTTTGTTTAATATAAGGAAGGCAGATCTCAGTGCTGAATTGCATCAGTGTCTATGACAGCTGCTAGACATCAAAAATAAAAATTATATAAATGACAAAGAGGATAAAAATAGCTTCCCAAGTGATGTCACCTAACCTGCCTAACTTATGGGTCTTGTGGGTCAGACTAAAGCTTACACTTTCCTCCAAAAGTACTGGAACAGTGAGGCCAGTCCCTTTATTTTTGCTGTAGCCTGAAAACATTTGGGTATGACATTAAAAAATTTATATGAGACAAAAGATCAACATCTCAGCATTTATTTACAGGTATTTACATCTGGATCTGATACACAGTTCAGAAGAGCACCTTCATCATCTCTGTTTCCTGTAAACTTAACCCCTGGATCCCAATACCAAGTCGCTGTTGTTATGCCTCCACTGTTATCATAGCAACATTATTATTTTTGTTATTGTGTCAAGGACAGGGCTCTGTTCTCCATAAGTCTTTAGCATGATTCCGTGTGGTGGAATTAGCAGTGATGGGCTGTAGGACAGACTGTCTGCTTTTTAGTTTATTTCAGTTATCTTTAACACACAGCACTTCTTCTTGGATTGGCTTTCTTGGATTCTTGGGTCAGGTGTTATGTTTTTTAAGTCTAATAGAAAAAAATTATTATAGAAAATTGGATTAGTTCTTCTTCTGTGATGCCAAAATAACCAACTAACATCAATGATCAGCACCTGGACAGCATGTTAGCCAACCACTACTGAAAAAATGTGTTTTCCTGTGCCAACCAGGACTTCCATCTGAACAGGGTAGTGATGGAGGAGGGTGTGGGGGTAGAGCCATCACCTGCTGGTGCTAGACCAAAGAAGAAGAGCAGGAAAACCTATGACCTGACTGCCGCTGACAAGTTCTGGCAGAAACACAAGGGCAGGTCAGTTCCTGAAGAGGTGATGTTTTAATTTCAGGCTACATCATCATCATTTAGAGTAAAAATGCCAACAACTCTCTAAATTAAGTTTCATTTTTAGGAGGACTGCCCACTTCAAATGGGCAGTTTGTGAAATATACTGAAGAGAGGAGGGCTATAATTTGAGGGGAAAAGTTAACTTAAAACACTGTAAAACATGAACAACAGCAACTGATTTTGTGTTTCTATCTGTGAAGTCCAATTGGAATAGTCTTTCAGCAGAAATACAACAATTTTCAAACATTTTCCAGTCTGAAAAACGATTTAAAGAATCAATCTTCAAAAAGTACATGGGAGAGGAAGGGCTTATGTATTATGTATAGGGATTATGTAATATGTATTATAGGTCAGTGTTTGTGTGGGTGTGAGTTATTCTATGGGTACATTTATGTATAGATATAGGTAAATGTATACATTTACCTATATCTATACATACATATATAGGTAAATGTGTGCATATATGTTTACTTGTGTATGTTTGTTTATATACATATGAATGTGTAGATATGAAGGTACATGTATGTGAATGCCATTGGCAGGTTATTTGAAAGGAAAATAATTATTGCATTCATTAGACAGGAAGGGAGGGTTAGGCTCATTTAAGTGTATACTTCTTTCTAGTCTTTTTCGAGCATAAAATTTGAGTCACTTGTATAAAATCATTTATTATGGGTGTTTTGTTTTAGGTTGTGTTTACCAATTACACTGTTTTTTTTAAACATTTAAAATACACTTATCTATCAGTCTATCTAATGGTGGTAGTTATATATCTAAATTAGAACATTATAAGATTGGTCTCTATGCTGATGATGTCTTAGTTTACCTGACAAAACCATTCATCTTATCTACTGTGTGTGGAATGTCCTATCACTTCTTAAAATTCTTCAAATTTATGTTTTTGCATTATTTTGCATTTTTACATCTAGTTTTAAGGTTAGGCTTACTTTATTGTTAGGCTCAATAAGGTTATTATAATTGATTGTTTGTTACAGTCCATTCCCTGAGGTTGCAGAGTCAGTTCAGGAGGAGCTGGACACGTATAGAGCCCAGGAGGATGAAGTTAAACGATTGAAAAGCATCATGGTAAGACTCTCATACACAATATAGTACACATATCGTAAAGTCCAACAATAGCTTTGGTGTGTTTGAGGCTTTGTCTGAGTCATTGGGGTTACAGAGGTCATATTCAGAAGTCATTTTGCAGTTTTGTTCAGAACACTGAGTTTCAAGTCTTAAAGGTGATATCTAAGTTCTCAAGAGCTACTGGTAAACTTTTTGAGATCATATCCAAACTGTTAATATAATATTGATGCCTTCCAAAGATTTTCAGTCACTGACACCATGTCTAAGCCTAAAAAAATATGTTGTTCAAATTGTGTCATGTAAAGCATGTTAAAGGCCTTCAAGACTTTTTTTTAACATCAAGTCCCAGAATTTTGTAGGCCTGGTTTATGTTAACAAGTCACAGAAGTAATTACCAGACTTACTTAGATCACCATCAACAGGTTCCCAAGGTCATCACTACATTTCCAAAACATGTAAAGGTGTCAATATGTCATGTCCAAGTCTTCAAGAAAACATCCTAATCCTTTTTTAGACATGTCTAACCATTTGTTGTTTTAACTTCAAGAACTTTAAGATTATGTTTGCATGGCCAAAATGATCATAATCATAATATTTGTATGTCAGCTTATGCAATCCCAGTTAAGTCACATTGTGAACACAGCTGAAGGCTTTTATGTTCTTCATGTTATCTGTCCAACTGCAGGGTTTAGAGGGGGAAGATGAAGGAGCCATCAGCATGCTGTCAGACAACACAGCGAAGCTAACTTCTGCTGTCAGGTACTGAACACAATCAACGCAGGGTATTTTAGATATGTGCACAATCTTTTTCATGACGATCTTTTCAATGAAAAGTCAATCCATCTGTCAAACACAGTTCATGCAGGACACGTGAACACAAGCTGGTTTCAGTAATCGTTTCCTGTAAAGGGAAAATTTTTCTTGTTAATTTCATAAGTGTTTACCTTTTGTAAAAGTCATAATGACCCATCTCCTTTCGAACCAGGTGAAGTCAGAGTTATTAAGTTCGGTGGTTGAGCCTAAAATAAACAAAATAGTATCATGTTTTTATACATTTTCTTGTTACTCATCTCTCATTTCTATGCCATTCAAATAAAATATCCCCATAATGTTAAAAGCATTGGCCAAGAACTTTTTTGTAATTTAAGTAATTAGATTACAGAGTTAGAGTGTTCTGTAAATCTATGGGAGCATTACAAACAGCAGCTGCTAATTTAGCTATTTTATGATGCGTTGATTATGTGTATTAAAAAAAAAAACATAGAGGCTAAAAAAGGGCACTTAAAACAACATGTTCACTTATTTTCATTATCATAATGGCTTACAAGCTTTATGCATTTATGGTTTGGCTGAAGTATATACTTCTGATTTTTCTGTGTTGAATTAATTTCTCTGAATTTGACAGTTAGGAGACAAAATCCGGAAAGAATTCATTAGAGTCATATTAATTCTCTTTACTTACAAAGACAAGATTGAACTTACAGCAGGTCATTTCAGCAGTAATTCTTTCTGGGTAAAGGTTGAAAAATTACTCTTCAACCCTCTGAACTGGATCAAGACAATCGATCAGGCCAGGTACTGTTAAAAGCATCTCCTGCAGACAGAAATCTTACACAAATAAGGTTTCAGGCTTATCTTTAAAATAATGTACAGATAAAGTGATTAAATCATCACATACATTAATTTAGGTTGCATGATTGCACTTTCCCATCATAAAAACTACAGATTAAACAAATGTCTGTGTTTACATTGGATCCTTGGGTTTAAATTATCTCATTGTTTTATAGCTCAGACAGACTGATATTTTATGGCCTAAAGGTTAGAAAAATCAAGGTTGATGGTCATACCGGCACCATAAACATGAGTGGAAGAAAAGGGTACGCCCCAGTGCGGGTTCTCCCTGAGCAGGTCACTCAGGGAACGGGGTGAAGTTATGGTTAAATGGTATAAAAGTGAACACAGCGTCTTTGATTTCACCCTTTTCAACGAATGTCTTTGGTTTTCTAGAAGTCTGTTTCTCAACAACATCTGAAGAATTGATTTCCATGAACTTAAGAGGATGGATGAGTATTGAGCCAGGGAACATCTGATTTAATTTTTGGTTTTGATCTGTGGGATTTCCATCAGCAAAACAGTGTGTATGTGGGGTTTTTTAAAGTGCAACCATAATACTTATTATTCTTATTATTCCCAAACAATCTATGTAAAGATTGCAGTGAAGACAGAAATGACAGATACACAATACTCCAGTGAGCTTGTTGACTACATGTTAAGTAATAAAATGCAGACTGTGGTTTATTTTTACTTTTACATTTACATTTTTACTTTTTTTGTGTGTGTCTCCTGCAGCTCTCTCCCAGAGCTGTTGGAAAAGAAAAGACTGATTGATCTGCACACCAATGTTGCCACAGCAGTGCTTGACCACATCAAGGTACACAATAGAGACTCAATTTAACAAAAATGTAACTGAAAAACTATCTCACACTCAAGGACTGTGTACTATCAAGGGAGTTTAACTTACTCCAATTTTACTTTGGATTTGTAAAGGTTTTTTTTGGGGGGGGGCAGTGTTGTCACTAGGTGAGCGATTGCAGGTATACCTATAATCCTGTGTATTAATGAAATGAAATGATTGACATTGCTTGTTAATAGTAAATACTAATAATCTGTAATGCCCATGATGAGTAATCATGGGCATTGCATAACCTACTCTCCATTAAAGGCCCAATGTAAAGTGCAGTGACTACGTGTCTCTACTAAAAGTCATCCACCCTGACAGTTTCACAGTCACCTCTGAATTTACAGTTACCTCACTTCATAGGACAGGCCTGCTAGCATTAGGAAACATGTTACCATTAAAAAAGCAGGGCACTAAAATGTATGAAGATTAATGCATATGAAGTATTTACTGGGTCATTTACAGTAGTACCAAGTACAGAAAATATATTACTGAATGTGAACATAGTGTTTTATTTGTACTGATTTGATACTGTTTGTTTCCTCAGAGTCGTAAATTGGACGTTTACTTTGAGTACGAAGAGAAACTGATGAGCAAGTCAACTTTAGACAAATCTCTTTTGGACATCATCAGTGACCCTGATGGTACGCACACATGCACGCACTTAGATATCCTAGAGCATGCTGGGATAACTTGGAAGTCAGTAACTGCAGGTTTATCTTAAGTGAGATCGTTTTAATTTTATTTGCTTATATTCAGCAAGAATGCATCACAGAGACAAAAAAAAAAACTGAATAAACTGTGTGTAAATGTGTATGTTTGTCAGCTGGCACTCCAGAGGACAAAATGAGACTTTTCCTCATCTACTACATCACCGCGCAGCAGGCTCCTTCAGAGGTAACACACCCACTGACAGTAACATAAGAAGTACCAGTGTAAACACTTAGAAATCATCAGTACAAAAGCCTTGGTTGATGAAAACAAACGAGGGGATGTAAAACATGCCATTATAAAGCTCAGTAAACAAGATCATTTAACACAAACAGATAGGTTGAAGTAGATCAGAGCGGGGCATTGTATGGCCCATGGGCCCCATCCAGCCTGTCTTTGATAAACTCCCCATCAGAGAATGGCTTACTGTTTTTTGCAATGTTGTTGATAATCACACTACAACTTGCTTTTATTTTGAAGATCACTGGTATTTTCTTTTTTTAATTTACATGTGTGCATGTGTGCAAGCAATTGCAGCTTTGCTCTAAATGCACTGAAATCAACATTTGTAAGAGATGTGAGTTTGCTAACCCCAAAAGACGCATGTAGAGTTATTAACAAGATGTGGACTTGTATTTATTTACTGAAGTCAGAGGGAAAGCTGTGTGCTTAATTTGTGGGGAGCAGATTACAATTCGAATCACCATTATAAGACTAAACATGCAGAGAAATACAAGAACTTGACTGCAGAACGGGAACAGACATCTGAACATCTGCTTGCAAAGCTGCAAGATTTTTTACCAAGCTTTACACATCCAGGGATGGAGCAGTTAAGACCAGCTTTGTGATCCCCATTTGGACAGGGAAACATGTTGGACTTTTGAAGCAGATGCAAGACTTAAATGAACCCAGAACTGAAATTGGTATTTTTGCATTGCAATATACATGCATAATTACCTAATTTATTCTCACATGCATCATATTGGACATCACAAGGCCTTTGTGCTCAGGCGTTGACAGAGTAAAGACTGTCTGCAGTGCATAATTGAAAACAGTTTAAATGTTGTGAGGTAGAAAATAGATTTAAAATTTTGTCTAGTAACATTAAGCACCAACTTTTCTCATACATGTTTGAACATCTTAAAGGTGAATAATGATTTATAAAAGCTGTTCTCATATTTATGGTAAGAACATTCAGTGAATTGGCAAATGTTTCTTGTTCTTTGCCAAGAAACTAAGCGTAACTAATAGTGCCTGTGAGTAAAATGGCGTCTTGTTTCCAAAGTCCACATATTTTCCATGTCTAAAACCGTTTTCTCACTTCAGCGCTGCTCTGGGCTATTTGTATTCACCAAAAACCATCCAAACTTCTGTTCTGGGTATTTTGAGGAGTGTGTTGTTGGAACTATCATAGTCATCATCACCATGTAGCGTTAGTCGCCAATTCTCCTGCACCACATCTCAATTATTCTTGTAGTGGTTTAATAAGCTAG
Organism: Pterophyllum scalare; assembly: GCA_024447675.2. Lineage (NCBI taxonomy): Eukaryota > Metazoa > Chordata > Actinopteri > Cichliformes > Cichlidae > Pterophyllum > Pterophyllum scalare. Next base: position 35,805 of record JAMQGT020006279.1, on the reverse strand, counting down.
ATGAGTTGACAACAAGAACACAGACATCTCAACAGAGATAAGTCTACAGCAAAGAAAGAAGAAGACAATCGGGGTGCATTGTTGAGCCATCTGTTTGGTGTGAAAAAGTGGGCTCTTTACAAAAGCACTAACCTTCAACATTCCTGATGCAGCTGTAGAAGAGCATTCAGTTCAGATGATAATGGTTTGTGTTTGACTGGGTCAGGATTCTCAGATCAACAGTGATGTCTGATTTGTGCATAGTGGCTTAATTTCCTGTTGATCCAATTCTTTAGTCTGCCTTCCTGTGGGCAGCATTGCTTTCACTTAAGATCATAGACATTGAAAAGATGGCCAAAGCTTCCTGGTTGGACAATTGCTGAAGTCTGAAGGCCACCAGTTGGGAATAGCTGTGATTGCAAAAAGACGTGTGGTCCTATAGACGTCTATGGGAAAACAGTTTTCTGTCTTGACCTCTGTCAAATTGTACTGTTGCGTTTCTGGTATTAGCCACTCATTTTGGGTCATACTGAATAAAAACTTTTCTGTGGTATTTCCCACTCGCTCACTGGATAACGACATTTCAATCAAGCCATTGAAATGTCAGTATTTCACTCCTTGTTTTAAGGCTGCTTTTTTATTATCTGATTTTCACTTTTGAATAGGTAGAAGTAAAAAGTGTCAGTTTGTACCACCACCGGGGCCTTTCTGTGTGGAGTATGCGTGTTCTCCCCGTGTTTGCGTGGGTTTTCTCTGGGTACTCAAGTTTCCTCTCACAGTCCAAAGACATGCAGTTAGTGGGGTTAGGTTAATTGGTGATTCTCAATTGGTCATAGGTGTGAATATGAGTGTGAATGGTTGTCTGTCTCTCTGTGTTAGCCCTGTGACATACTGGTGGCCTGTCCTGGGTATACCCTGCCTTTCGCCCTATGACAGCTGGGATAGGCTCCAGCCCCCTGTCACCCTGAAAAGGATAGGTAGAAGAAAACGGATGGATGTTCCTCCAAGCTTGTTTTAAAGTGATCTTACTGTTAAATGCTAATTTTTAGGTGGAAATTAAAAAAAAAAAAAAAAAGCATATGGCTTAAGGCTCAACTGTGTTAAAGTTACTTAAAGATTCAGCTGAAGAGAAGATGATCGTTATGTTGCAGTTGTTGGGTTACAGAAGCATTCTGCTTGCTTTTGCACCCTGATGACCAAATAGCATGAGAACAAACCCCAGAGGATCTTTTGTTGCATGTACTGTGTTTCTTCTGTTGCTTAGGTGATGCTTAGGTCATCTCTGGCAGAACAGACCAGCTAAGTAACATTATAATCTATTTTTTAGCAGATGATTAAAGACTGACTTAGAATAGCTCAAATATCCTTTACCTTTAGCTCGTATAAGAAAAGTAGAATTATCATCAGAAAGTAATTTCTTATTGTTTGAGTCTTTTATGGGATGTGTTAGCAGTTGTTTTTATTTCTGAGTGCAGAAATGATTAATCAGTGACATGGTGATTATAGAATTTGTATTTTTTTTCCTCCTTTTTTTCCCCCATTTGTGGTTACCTTCTGTCAAAATAAAAGCAACATGGTGGAGGAACACTGTGACTCTGGGGAATCTGGAATTTGTGAGGTCATCCTGTGGTTCAGTGTTTTATTCAAGGAAGAAAACAGGGATATAAAGGGAGTTGAAACATCTGAGGAGAACTGCGGGAATTAGCAGCATCTTTTGTCTCAGACAGACTTCTAACACTGTCATCATCTGGGTCAAAGGTAAAAAGGTTTGGTTGTTTTGTAGTGTGTTTAATCACATCTCTGTGTGTGTGTGTGTTTTAAGTTTCTAAAATGACAAAAAATAAATACATTTTTACAGAAGTTGATCTTTATTATTCCACTATATCAAATTTGAGCATGGAATTGAGCTGTTGGATTCACTTCTTCATTGATGGTTTAATTATTTTTCCTTTGATATTCTTTGTTACTTTAGTCAATGCACATATTAGGCATGGGCTAAGCATGGCCTCGTGGCAAAGTGGTGGCACGACGGCTCCATGTACACAGCAGACGGTGATGATTGAGAGTTTCACTAGTCGCTGTGCTAACGTACCTGCCGAATTCATCCAATGTTCCACATTTATTCTGCTTGACTTTTCGCACCCCACCTGTCATGACACTGCCCCCCACAGTTTGAGAAGCACTGCATTATTTTATTGGATCACAGCTATGATTCAGCAAGAATTTAACTAGATTTCTTCTCTTGACTAAACATTGTATAAAGTTTACTGATAAATAAGAAACCTTTGCGCAGTGCCATCACTGTCTCTTCCATGTTTTAAAGTGGAAGCTAACGTAGGCCAAGTCACAGCATCTTGTTTCAGATCTGTGAACCAAACCGAATTTCACTTCTCATCTCAGATGACAGTCCTTCACATCATCTCATTGTTTTCTTCTCTGACACTCGCAACACACCAGCTGTGGCTTGGCAAACAATAGAAGTGGTTTGCACAGATGGCTTTAAATCAGTTGTGCCCTTGTGTCCTCAGAACCGCTGGATATTGATCAATGACCACATTTTGGATGCACTGTATGAGAAATATCTTGGCTTTGCCATATTTATCATTTTGGTATGATCCATTGAGATGACTGAGCCAAAGTGTCTCTCAGAAAAACAGAGGTTTGGCTAAAATAGCAGATTCTGGTTGGCTACAGCTACCTGTGAAAGTTTCCTTTCTTAAACCTATCCAATACCACCACCCCCCACCCCCACCCCCAAAAATCCCATCTTGATCAGTTGCTATTAAGGGGGCAACTATTCAAAGGACAAAAACACACTGTAAACATATCTTTCATTGCTGCAAAGTTGAATATTTTAACATAGAAGTCTAGGGGATTGACTCTAAGGGGGTGCCTTAAGTGGAAGTGCCATTTTTTAAAATTTATTTATTGTTTTTGGCTTTCTGTCACTTTCTGTTCTCATGTCCGTTTCCCCTCCTGGAGATTTTTGAAGAATGGATCTTTGATTCATATTAAGCTTTAAAGACAAAAGAAATTTTATGAAGGTTTGACATTATTTGACCTTGAAGAAGAGGTCAAAGGTCCAAAGTAACATGATATATAGAGTCCCCATATATCATTCCCTATATGCCTGTATGTTGTCAATACAAACAATGGCAGGAAGAAAAAGAGTTTTAAATAGCTCTATATAGCATTTTTATCACTTTGACATTCAGATCAATCTATTGATTTTGAAGGAGAGGTCAGAGGTCAAATGTGACATATTTTAAATCTTTATATGGTACTTTCTTTATTTTGACAGTACACCATAAGGCTGCAACTACTGATTATTTTAGTAGTCGAGTATTCTATTGATTATTCCATTGATTAATCGCCAATGGCCAACCTTGGTGGATATAATAAAATCCTGGGAAGCTGTTTTGTAGAAGCATCCTATTGTCTACCATGCTTGTTAAGTTTAAAGTGCACTGGAGGAGCCTACATAACTGATGCAATTACAATATTGGGCAAAACTATTGAGCCACCCTTCATTTCTTTATATTTTATTAGGAAAATGGGAAATATGTGCAGCAGTTTATTGAAACATGCAAACATACAAAGAAATACAGTATATAAGGGTAAAACAGAGCTTGTATAATCCTAATGACTTGAAAGTTAGTATTTGGGATGACGGTACTTTTCTGCATTTAAAATACCATCAATTTTATCAAGGTCCCTAACCCTACTGGCTGAACTTAAGCCCCAAATCATGAAATGGCCTCCACTGTGTTGTACAGATCACTGTTGTACTTCTCTCCTGACCTCTTTTGTACATATTGATGACAATTTCAGTCAGAAATTTCAAATTTGGATTAATCACTGTTTCTTATGTAATTTGGCATACCTCAGCCTTTTCTCCCTGCTTCTCCTCTTTAACAATCGTTCCTTGATAGCCGCAGACAGTTTCTGATGACGCTTCAGTAAATAGTAGATAGATGAACTGAAGGGCCAGACACATCTCAAGTCCTGTGTCAGGTCTCATTTCTTAAGGACTTTCAAATAGTTTTATACATTATAATAAAACTCTAAGAGAAGTCTAGACCTCATCTACTTTCACTTTCACAAAACCTGACCAATCACTACTTGAAGTGGGCATGACTGTTTGTCTGTGTTGGACTGTGTGAGAAACTGTTGGGCACAAGTTCCCCAAACGTGAACAGTTCCACTTTGAGGCCTGTGATTCTCAGGGTGTCATCCTCCATTTCCTCTGCCGAGGGACGGTGTGACTGCTCTTCCCTCTGCCAAGATGTTAGCCTCACTCTTGCTTTCATCTTTCATCCAGCTGAGAGTTGTTCCACATTGGGAGTACTCCCTCACCCCCACCCTCTCTTTTCACTCTTTCCCCTCTTCCTTCCTGTCATCTCCGGTCATCCTTCTCCCCCTGCGGCCAACTCTTGGCTTTCTGTCCACGTCTTTTTGTCTCTCGCTCTCTTTCCTCTGCCTCCTGTCCTCCCTCTCACAGATCTCTCACCCTTTTCTGTCCCCTTATATATGCTTCAGAGTCTCTGGGGGTGATGCTGGATGTTGACTGGAGTGGTGGAATATCAGTTCTACAAAAACAATCAGGTTCACTTTAGTGCACTGTCACATGGCAGTTGTATAACGCCTGCTTATGTACCAGAGAGAAAACTATGTGTAGAGGATCCACACTGTGTTCATTCACAGTAACTATGAAATAGAAATCGACTGAAGTGTTTTCATACCACGGAGCATGTACCCTAATATTTTTGTTTTACTTGGAAGAGCAAAAGGTCTCTGAAGCAGCAGCTAACTTCTGTGTAATGATGAACTTAAAACTGAAACTGCATTAATGAAATAATTCACATGGGGTATCTTAACTTACGTTTTGTTTATTTTTGTATCAGTGTGCAGGCCAGATAAATCCCACATGTACACCAGTGATAACCAGACAAAACTGAACCATTTTTGCAGACAAAAACACGTCATGAAGGACTTCTCTTTCATTAACCTCTTAACACTCTTCCGCTGTATTATGAAAGGCATCACCCCAGCCTAAATCAAATTTGAGCCCAAAGTCCAATCATTCCTGTGATTCCTATGGTTTGCCTTGGCTGGCAAACTCATTTTAGTTCATGGGCCACATACATTGCAGTCTGATCTGGGATGGGCTGGACTGTTGTACAACCTGTAAAAAACACCCTTTTTAAAAATTAATATAACAGATGAGCAACAATCTAAGATGGCTTAAGAAAAATACAATGGAACTTTAGTTTTCAGTTTCAGGTTTTCCACATTCAGTACACTCATAAGTCAAAGAAGCTTATACATACAGCTCCTGTATTTGTCAGCAGGAAGCTTACTGATGATGCAGAGGTGAGTTAAAATGAACAATTCAAGAAGTAACTCCTATATTCTGATCATAGCACACTGGTGTAAAATTGTGCCCTGCTCCTCTGTCATTTTCACTCTGTAAAAAGAAGCCCAGTGGGCTGAATTGCCATAATCCATCAAACCTTGCAGGTGTTTGACACACCTGGTGTAAATCAGCATTCTGCTGTGCCACAGTAAGATCAGAATTTGCAAACTGCAAGAAATGTATCCTAGATATTTCTGCTGTTCAAATATTTTCATACTTTTACGGCAAGATTTCCTAAGTGCATGAAAATTAGCGTGATGTCATAATCATAAATATGTGCGGAGAGTAAAGTTATGTGGATGATCTATTAGGGGTGACCTAATTTATTTATTTATTTAACAAGGTGACGAAATTCAGAATCAATCTGTTTTTCATATAAAAGCAAACTCAGTTTTGCATCGTATTGCAATCTTGCACCCTTCAGGCATTTCAGTATAGTATGTGCTGCTCTGTGTGCACTGCTGAGAGAAGACACACAAAAGTGTGTACCTGTCTTTGTGTAGAAATGTGACTAAACACCAGAAACACTGCAAACCCAACACTCGCTGAAAAACGTAACTTGGTTGCCTCGTTCATTTAAGTTCTGCTCTCTTGCATCAATATAATTATCACTGTGGAGCAGAAATACGTGGAACTCTAAACATTCAGGGGGAGGATGCAGCCAAGTTTTAGCACTGCAACCAGAGCTTTGAGCCATCCACCCTTGCCAGTTGCACACTTGTTTTGAATACATCTCCACCTCCATTTCAAATAAATGAACACTTCAAAAGCAACTACCACATAAGGCACAAAATAATAGCATAATGCTTTTTTCAGTATTTAACTCAGCACCGTTCATGCTAAGTTGTGTTCTGCAGACTGTAGTAAATCATATTTGTATTTTTTCCTTAAATGCTCTCGTCCTAAAACTTTGCACTCTGAAAAGGACATGTATGCGGATCGTTGTCAAGACCTACGGGATAACAGTTGCAAAACTGACACTGCACCTCTTTAGAGAACACTCACTGTGGCTTTTTAGCTTTTATTTCACAGACAGAGTGTAAGAACGGATCAGATGTTGATGAAGTACTTTCAGCTTGGTCATCTTTATGTGTTAACGTTGTTCTACGTGACCTTTTTTTTTGTGTTTCAGTCTGACTTGGAGCAGTATAAGAAAGCTTTGTTGGATGCAGGCTGTGACCTTTCACCCCTAAACTACATTAAACAGTGGAAGTAAGTTTGTGGTCCAGCAGCATCATTTAACCGAAGCCTCACTTAAATGCAGTTTTCATGTATTTTAAGGAAACTTTAGCAAGTCATACAAGATCAAGAGAAATGGAACATTTGCACATACTTTTTCATCATTTATTCAAAAACATCAAAAGAACAAGTATTAAGCCTCTATTATTGATTTGTTTTTCATAAATAATTTCCATAACACGTCAAAATTAAATTAAAACACAGATAAAGTGGAAAGGTGTTTTTTGTGTCAGTGGTGTGTATCAGCAGAGAGCAGTAGACACCAACTAATATATACACACCATGTCATTAATATTAATGAAGAAGCAAGAAAGCTTTTTCTTTCTTCAGATGAAGATGAATCATTTTCAGATTCATTCAGTTATCAATGAGTTAAATAACTGTCCTATAAGATTCCTACATAAAAAGGAAATGCAGCATTATGCGTTGTATTTCCCTTTTTTTATTTGGTTTTATTTATTTCTTATTTACATATTTTGACCCTCCAGTGGTCCCGTTTCAGCTTTTGCAGGTTTTAAGCTGATTTTATGGTAATTACTGTCCTGTTGAAATTACTCCATATCTCCATTAAGGTTTTAACTAAAAATTATTTCATTTCTATCATGATGAGTAATTTTCATTTAATTAATTAAAGGAGATGATGTTAAGTTTTTCTGGTCTCTTCTCATGCTTTCAAGGGCCTTTACCAAAATGGCTGCCACACCGGCTAATTATGGCAACAGTGGAGTCAAACCCATGGGGTAAGTTCATAATATTAATGAATACTTTTTTGTGCCTTTTTTTAAACAGAATTTCAGAAGTTTTTAAATGATGAAATAATACATATTGAAAAAAAATAGATGTTAAAAATGATGTCTGTTAAAATGAGTTAGCAGTGACATAAACAGCTGGACCTGCTTTATGTTTGATTTTTATTGAATGTCAATTTAAAAACAGATTTGTGTTATTAAGTGTTTCCACAGCTGTAGAAACTGTTTGGAAACAACACATCTTACCACATAAAGCTGCTGCTAATTGCTCCTCAGCATCTGTGACTGGAGACGATTACTACTATGATTACCCTCCTACTAATATCACTGTTAAAGGTCACATATTCGACCCTTTTAGCTCATTATTGCAAGTCTCATATGTTTAAATTTAGGCTCAGCTCCAAATAACTGGCTGCTCTTTAGACCTCCATTCCAGAAGTGAGCTGTTCCTTTCCTGCTGTTGCCATTAATACACTGTTGAAAAATGAGGCAATTAAACAGTGGCTTGTGTCTTCCCATTATATGTATATATGTTTATGTATGTTTGTATTCATAGTCATACCCCTCTGAGACAGTGGTTCTATGTCTTTAGGTATACAACCAAGGTTAATGGGTAATAACAGGCACACTGGTAGTGTAGTGTGCTAACACTAAGAATTTTGCTACAGTAAACATCAAAAATAAAATGTGTCTTCAGTTCTTCTGTCAGGAGTGCATGAAGAGTTTTTTCTTTTTGTCGCAAACAAGAGTTATCGGTGTGCTTTGGTCATGGCTGATAGATTTTAGAGTAGCATAACTACAATTTCTGCAATAGAAACAAGGTTAGGACGTGGGTCGAGGTGAGACTGATTGGGGGCTTGGCTTTATAGTTGTGACATCACAGCGTAACAAGTCCTGACAGTTTGTTTACAGGAACAGTTTCTGAGCACAGGCTTAGGTCGTTGCTCCATTAATTGAATGTTTTGATACTTTATGTATTTTTGTAGACTGACTTCATAATAAAAAAAACAACGAAATCTAATTTCTCCTATAAGGAAACTTTAAAACTTAAGACTACCAGCCTAACCCTGTCCTCCTGCCCTCCTCCTTTTGCTTTACTCCATCCTGTCCCTCCTCCCTTCCTGGTTTTCCTTCATCTACCCTTCCCCCACCCCCTCACCCTCCACCCCACCTCAGACTGTTCTCCAGAGTGATGAATACCGGCTCCCAGTTTGTCATGGAGGGCGTGAAAAACCTGGTGCTCAAACAGCATGTGAGTAAAACTCTTCATGTTGCCATTTAAATGCTGGCAAATCAGCTGAATAAATGAACTAATCCTACAAAAATCAGCGCAAGAGAAGTAATTAGGAAATTATCTGAAGTCACAAAGTCCACTAGCTATCTTTCAACTGCATCTCAGTCTTCAACAAGCTGAACAGTGCCCAGTCTTATGTGGCCAAAAATGCCTTTGATCCTTCAAATTAATGTGATAAAACTACGTTTAAAGCTTGCCAACAGAGATATTACAGATTTGCATCATCAGTGCTACAGATAGTTATTATGATGTTAGAACTAAATCTATTTATTTTAATTATGGCAACTTTGAAGGTTTGAATGGAAATCTACTGAGCTGTTGTGCAACACTCATGCTCAAGACCTGAGACGTATTATGGTTGTGGCACGTGTGTAAAGTTTCGTGAGTTTTTGAGCACCTTTTAGCCACACCTTTAGTCCTTCTGATTAAAAACTGCAAACATGCCACACACAGTCACAGACATCACATTTTTTTTCTCATTCATATGAAGATTATCTGAAGTTCCAGATCTGTGTCAGTCATGACTAAAAGTTTTGAGAATGGCACAAGTATTAGTTTTCACATTTTTGGTTGCTTCAGTTTCTGTGACGGCAATTTGCATTTACGCCAGAATGTTATGAAGAGTGATCAGATGAACTGCAAATTATTGCCTGTATGAAGAAGCAAGTATGTATGTAACTAATAAATGCCTTATAATACATATCAATATCAATATAGATGAAACTTAAATAAAAAAACTAAACTATATAATTTATTGTTAAATTTTAGCCTACAGTAAGTGCTTTTATATTATTGTAATTTATATTTGCTTAGGATGTGGTTTATAGAATCACTAAAAGTGCTAAGTTGGAGGGAAATGGCTCTGATCAACAGCTCATTTTCTTTCTTTCACTTTTCTTTCATCACAAACCTCCTTCAAGATGGCGGCATGTAATACTCGGGAAACTTCCTTGGCGTATGTCTTCATCTGAAAATGAGATCATTTAGAACTGCATCTGCACATTACATTTAACAGACTCTCCACAGAAGCACCAAGCTCCACCCACTTGCATCTGGTGTCGTATTAAATCAAGTGTACATAATGTGACAGTTTTCATTCCTAGACAACAGCAATATTAATGACAACCATGATGACAGGGTGTTTCAAATTAAAACTGGCATCAACATGAAAGTCATTTATAATCATGACACACACACACACACACACACACACACACACAGGGAGGTGGTGTCTGTTTTCTTCATACTGAAGTTGGACAAGCTGAAGACCATGATGCTCTGCTTTACTGCCAGAACATTACAAACATTCAGTCGGTTTGGATGCAGCTTTTGATGCTCTAGTACAGAAGATATTTGATGTGTTTTTTTTTCTTCCCACTTACATCTCCAGTTTTCCAAAATAGCTATTTGTTAAATATCTAAAAAAACAAAACAAAAACCAACCCAAACACAAACTCCTAATTCCTGTGAAAAGTCAGTTTATAAAAAATAAATAAAAATAATTTAATGTTTACAGGTAAATTATTGTTTGTTATATTACATGTTTAAAAGCTGTTTGTTTGATTTTTTTTTTTTTGCAGAACCTTCCAGTCACCCGTATCCTGGACAACCTGATGGAGATGAAGTCTCATCCTGTGAGTTTTTATTTTTCTTGATCTTGAAAAAATATGAACGGATACAAAAACGGTCATATTATTTTGTGTTTCATGATGTATAAACCCAACCCAAGTGTAGAAAAACATAAGTGTTGAGGGGTAATTCTGGTTTATTTCCCATGAATGTGTCTTTGGTGTCTCTGCTGGTTGTGTTAACTTTGTGCCGTCCACCTCTGCTGTAGAGCATCGGGGAAGTCAGGATTGCAAGCTCCCTGCAGATTTCCCCAAAAGCCAGATTTTTACATGATTAATTTTAAATTGTTTTGTTTAAATTGTCTGAAAAGCTGGCCTGACCCACAGAGACTCATTCATTCAAAGTATACTGTGTGAGGTCCGTGAATGCTGAGGTGCATGGTGCACAGAGGTTGCCAGTTTTCTGCAGTGTCAATCCTACGGACCTCCAACTTCATGCGGCCTTCACATTAGCTCAAGAACAGTGTGTAGAGAGGTTCAATAAATGGGTTTTCATGGCCTAGCAGCTGCATCCAAGCCTTACATCCCCAAGCACAATGTAAAGCATCAGGTGCAGTGGTGTACACCTGGTGAACACCTTTGGGATGAACTAAAGCAGAGACTGTGAGCCAGGCCTTCTCGTCCAACATCAGTGTATGACCTCACAAATGCACTTCTGGAAGAATGGTCAAAAATTCCCATAGACACTTGTGGAAAGCCTTCCCAGAGGAGTTGAAGCTGTTATAGCTGCAAAGGGTGGGTCAACATCATATTAAATCCTATGGATTAAGAATGGGATGTCACTCAAGTTTATATGCATGTGGATGCAGATGAGTGAATAATTTTGGCTATAAATTTTTAAAATTTTAATTTTTAGAAGCAGCTTATATCCACCTTCTGGGCTTTAGAGAGTATTTGGTTCAGGACTGCGTATCATGCAGAACTTCTCTGGCAAAGTTGTACAATGAAAATATGGAGCCATTAATGAGCATTAACGGGTCACCTGTAAGACCTGAATATCTGTAGGCCTCAGCATCACTTCTTAATTGGTTTTGAGAGAAAACTCAGAAGAAAGCAGATTTTTGTGTCACTTCAGCTGTGATTTACAGCTCTAACACACTGCAGTGTGGGACATTACATTAGTTTCATATTAACTGCTGTGGGCTCTGTGCATGAGAAGGGAAGGTACAGATTCTGTTACTCACATGTGAACTCACATGAACCAACAGACACACTTTATCATATTGAACTGAAAGTGGAGTTTTTGTTTTGTCTCTCAGCACATGTCATACTTTTGACAATGTACACAAATACACACACTAAACTAAACCTGAATCTAACATGAACCCAAAAACAAACCCTGAACTGTCAAAAATTCCCTTTGAAGTTCAATCCCAAGTGTCACTCCTCAAAGCTCAAACCAGGCCTTGCAGTGACAGACTTACAAGTGAACACACCCACCCCCTGCAGGTTTCTCAGCATCTGGAGTTACAGACAACCAACAAAGGTCCTGTTGTTGTGAATCAGAAAGGGGGGGTGGAGCAGGGATACAAGTCTGGGATGAAGATAAAAGAAACCGAGCACATTCCCCCTCTATCAGATTGTCCTCTGTGTATGAATGTTGTATTTTGAGGTTATGTTTGGGTAAAGGCGCATCAAAATGCTGGTGGAGTTTGAAGAAGTTCAGTTCATGTGAAACATTAACATTAACCCTCAAATTGGCTGGTTTTCAGTGTAGTTAGATACCACATGACTTCTGTTAGACAGATAAAGCCACATAATAAAATCATGTTGCTGTAATGGTTTCAGAATGTAATATGTTGTAAATCAATTCAGTTCAGTTTTATTTATGTATTGCCAAACCACAGCAGTCACCTCAAGGCACTTTAAATTGTAAGGTAAAGACCCTACAATAAAACGATGAGAAACAAAAAAAATAAATGAATTTTAAGTCCTATTTGATCAATCATTTACAGGCATAAATAACAGTAAATGCCCACACACATACACATACATTTTATTGGGGGGGGGTAATTATAATTATTTGTTCTTTTTCTGGGTTGGAGTAATTGTATTGCATTATCTAACATTTTCAGTGACTTTAAGAAACAAGAATTAGGTGCCCAAGTTTGAATTTATTTTGTATTTTCTCAAATCTACAAAAGATCAAAATTATACACACAGACCCAAATATATACATATGTTCATTAAATCTTTGAATAAGTGGTGCTGAAGGTTCTACAGTGTCTCTTAACTTGGCAAGGCTGATTTCTATTAACTTCTTGTTAACGATAATGATTGACTACAACTGGTAGTTTCTCTTTGCCAGCATTAAAAGGATTCATTTGACAGCACTCATTGGATTGATCAATACGCAGGTCAATGGGAGTCCAAAGTCCAAGGAAGGAGAATTGTAGATTTACATAAGTTGTGATGGTTTTTTGTTGTTTTTGGGGGGGGCCATTTCTTGATAATTGCAGATTCCAAGATCATCAGTTCAAATAATTTTAAGTACAAGTTATTCGGACGTGTAACCACTTTGCCAAGATCTGGAAGAAGACCCTAACTGTCACCCTCCAATGAGAAGAATTGATTGATTAGGATGTTCAGGAACAACCCAGAAACCACCAAGCCTCAAACCTGCTGTGGACTGAGAGTGCCGCCCAAGAAAGATGCCCATGGCTCCAAAATCAGCATGTTTAAGCTTGACTGAAATTTGCAGCTGCCCTCATGGACAAGCCAAATGCCTTCTGGATAAAGGTTTTATGGATGGACAAGATTAAGCTATTTGGCCACAAAGACAAGAAGTATGTTTGGAGGAGTAAAGGTGAGGCTTTCAAATCTAAGAACACAGTACTAGCTGTCAAGCATGGTGGTGCTAGTATCATTCTCTGAGGCTGTTTTGCTGCCTGTGGTCCTGGTACATTGCACAAAGTCAGTCGAACAATGAATGAGGACTACCTCCAAATTCTTCACCTCAAATCAACACCTAGATGGTTGAAACTTGGACACAGTTGGGTGTTCAAACAAAAGAATGATCCCAAACACACATCAACCTGGATTTGGAATCAATAAAGGAGGCTAACGGGAATAGCCTTCCTAAAGCAACAACCTCAATCATATTGTAAATTGGTGGACTGTGTTTAAAAGCGCAGTTGGTGCAATGAAACCAACAATTTTAAATGAACTCTACCAGTTCTGTAAAGAAGAAACAAATATCCAGACAGAATTATGCCAGAGGCTTGTTGATCGCTACTAAAAACATCTGGTCAAGGTGCAACTTGCTAACGGACATTAACCAAATATTAGTAGATGTGTATTTATATATTTGAGCCTGCATGTATAATTTTGACCCTGTGGGGATTAGAGAATACCTAAAATAAATTTAAACTTGTCCACCCAATTCATGTTCTTTTAAAGTCATTAAAGTTGTATGCAATATAATCAGTCCACCCTGGAAAGTGAACATTTCAAAGAAAGCCCAAAATTACCCCGACATTCATGAGTGTGTGTAAACTTCTGACGACGGTGTGTGTGTGTGCTGTGTGTGTGTGTGTGTGTGTGTGTGTGTGTGTTTTTTAAAAGCTTTTTAAATCCTCCATCAACTTTTAGAAGTCGCAGCTCCACTTTGTTTATCTGCAGCCAAAGGTCAGCAATATGCAGGATTTCAAGATCATCAGTTGGGATACACATGTGAATTTTGATCTGGAAAACTACTGGTGTTATCGGTTCTTCTACAGTTTTTAAGTTTGAGCTAATAAATAGGTTCTGCTGTTTCTGGGTGTCCGCGTATAAACTGACATTTCTCGTAATTTACTTAGGATGAATGTTGTGGGAATCATCTTACAGAGCTTTGAGCCATTTGTATGAGAGAATATGAACCCGAGAAAAGGATAAATCTGACTCGTCTGGAGGTCTTCGTTTGTTTCATGCTCTGCTTGTGCTTTTATGTGATTGACAAAGAACGATCCTCCTCCAATAAAAATGCTGCTCGGAGCTAAACCTATACCCAGCTGTCATTCTGTCTGTGTTTAGTCCTTGGAACAGAGAGACATCTCTGCCACAACCAGGGCAACCTGTGAAATAAATCACTGGCCTTTGTCACACTTTCATAATTTTTTTAGTCTGTTTTTGTCATTCTTGATATTTTAACACCAGTTTTTTGTTTTGTTTTGTTTTTTTTGTTATACACCGGAGGCTCCTTTTCCACCTAATAATATCAGATAAACCAAACCAAGCACAGGTTTAGGTGGGTGCTACATGTCAAAGTAACATCTAAATTAGTTAAGGTTTCCCTGCAAAATATTGCATTAATTCCAGCTTGCAGTAATTGTATTCTTGTGGCTGATGAGTGTTATGTCATCTACATTAAAGTTGTATGTACTTCAGTGTATGTCTAATTTTTCCTCTCCCTCTGATCTTGAAGGAAACGGATGATTATCGCTACTTTGACCCAAAGATGCTGCGAGGCAGTGAAAGGTACAAAAAAAAAATCACTCTGAACAGCATGGCAGAGCTCAAGCTTCTTGGTCAATAAAATGCACTCAGGATTGTCTCCTCATACTTTTCTTCTTTGTCAGCTCCATTCCTAGGAACAAGAACCCGTTTCAGGAGGTGAGTTTGTGTATCTGGACCAAAGTTTGACTGATGAGATTCAGTTCAGGTTATTTCCAGGATAAACACAAGTTGAAAGGAAATACAAGACAGACTGGAATTTCTGATGCCGCACATCAGAAATTCTTCATAAAGCACAGTTAACTGTTTCTGAGCTGTGATGGACGTTGGAGTTTAAAATATGCAGTGTTTTTATGAGATTGAATTTCATTTGGACTTGATTAATCCCCACACCGCACAATCACAGCAGATATGTCAAACAACAGCTGTGTGAGCAAGAAACCAGAAAATTTTCCAAGGGGGAGTTCACTGTAGTTCATAAAACTACTCAAACACCAAATAGAAAACACATCATGATTCAATTATTCCTTCAACTCAAGTTAAAGTCTGATAAATAATTAATAGAATTAAATGCAAGATATTAATGTGAATGATGACAATTAGGCAATAGGACAAATTTGATGACCCAATGCATGTGCAAAATATAAATGAAATACAGTGAGGTGATATACTTCATCTATCCCCTGACAAAGATCTTGACACTGTAAAAATAAATCTGAAATGGAATACATACATCAGTGCAACACTGAGGTAAATAATTATAGTAGTCAGTGTTGGAATAAAGCTTGATTCCTGTCTGTCCCTTTCAAACCACAAAACTTTTGCCTTTTTCAGTGCTTGTACTTGAGATTCACTCGGTACAGTCACTTCAGCAGCTAAACCTAGTTTGTTATAATAATATCTTCTGATATAAGCTTGACTTTTTTACCTCCTGCTGTTTCAGGCCATTGTGTTTGTAGTGGGAGGAGGAAACTATATCGAGTACCAGAATCTGGTGGACTACGCCAAGGTACTGTAGTACTGTTACTATTCTGTCCAATTCAATATTGTTTATATAGCACCAAATCACAACAGTCGCCTCAAAGCGCTTTGTACTGTAAGACAAAACCCCAACAATCAGACGACCCCTTATGAGCAAGCACTTGGCAACAAAGGAAAGGAAAAACTCCCTTTTAACAGGAAGAAACCTCGAGTAGAACTAGGCTCAGGGAGGGGCAGCCTGCTGCGATTTGGGGTTGGGGGGGGGGGGTCAGGACAAAAGACACGCTGTGGAAGAGAGCCAGAGATTAATAACAATACTACTGCAGGTGTTTATTTCTTGTGTAAACGCAGAACTTTAACCAGTTTGATTTCTTTTACTTTTTTAAATCTGCTGTCTCTTTAGATTAATACAAATATAGTTTTATGTGGGACGTGTTAAATATTACACTAAAACTCTTAAAGTTTAACAACACTAAAGGAAGTATTCAGGTCCTTCAGTGAAAGTACTAATATCACAGTATAAAAATAGAAGTATAATCAGGCAGATGTATTCCAATCATAACTGGGATACTGATACCCTAATTTTGTTGGGTCCAGCTTATAACAAAATGACACAAACTCTTTATATCATTTTGGATATTTGCAGAATGTTACTTAAGAACTATTATTAAACCTTTATTTTACCAGGAAGTGAAAGTCTTGTGATTAAGAATCTCATTTGCAAGAGTGTTCTGACCTGACATAGGCAGCTTTAACCTGGCATGTGTTTCCATGGTGGAAGAGACCAAAGCTACCACAGAAGACCCACACAAGTATAGGGAGAATATGCAAACACCACACAGAGGGGGCCCTACCTGGTTTTGAACCCCAAACCATCTTCTTGCCACCAGCTAACACCAATGGCATTGGATAAATGCAGACCATTAAAATGTACAATATTTTTCCCTGAAATGTAGCAGAGTGGAGAAACACAAGTATCTTAGATATACACTTGACTGTGTTAGTTACTTTCTCCCTGTACTGATAGGGTCAGTACTTATTGGAGCCATAGAAAACATAATTCTATTTTTCTACATTTTCAGTCTAAACAGGCGAAGAAGGTTGTTTATGGCTGCAGTGAACTCTTCAATGCTGCTCAGTTCATCAAACAGGTGAGGAACCACATGTCCTGTCTTCTGCTGGCTCTGCACAGCACCAGTGAGGGGAAAATCCCATGAATTAGTGAAAATTTCTTGTTGTTTCTAGTCTCACGACCTGTTGTCCTCTCCTTCTCTCCTCTCTACAGCTCTCCCAACTTGGCCAAAAGTGACATGGACACTGACAATATGTGAATCTCCCTCTCTCATGGCTGATCTCTTTATTCCACTTTGTTTTATCTCTTCTGTTAATGGACTAAATATTTTCTGTCTTTACTGTAATTTCTGTTTCTATTACTCAGCGCTAATAAAGCTCAACAGTTCCAACTCACTGCGGCCTCAGAATTCATGCATTTATTCATATTTTAGAGCTGGCAAATGCTTCTTTAACTCATCTCTGAAGAGCCTCCTGGTATGTGAATCTGGGCGACTACCTAAAAATTTCTTTTAGGTACTTTAAAATTAAAGAAATCAGAAATTAGAAGTAGATCCAGTGCCTTCAATCCCTCTTGCATTTTGATCCCAACCAAATGGACTGTGTTTAAATTAAAGCCACAGTACTTTAAATAAAAACCTTACATTTGGGGCAGAAAACCATGAAATATTCATTACTTTTATAATTCCTCATCAAGTACAATTTAGGATATTTTCTGTAAGAAAATTTTGCATTAGTATTTAATTTTTTAAAAAGTTTTATGGTACACAGCTAAAAAAAATTAAAGGAACCATATTTTAATCAGAGTTTAGCACCAAGTCAGTTAAACCTTTGGGATATTGATCCGGTCAGTTAAGTAGCAGACGGGGGTGTTAATCAATTTAATGAAATTAGGGGCAACAATGAGACAACCCCCAAAACAGGAACGGTTTTACAGGTGGAGGCGACTGACATTTTTCCCTCCTCAGCTTTTCTGACTGTTTTGTTTTTTTCCACTAGTTTTGCATTTGGCTGGGGTCGGTGTCACTACTGGTAGCATGAGGTGATACCTGGACCTTACAGAGGTTGCACAGGTAGTCCAACTCCTCCAGGATGCCACATCAATACGTGCCATTGCCAGAAGGTTTGCTGTGTCTCCCAGCACAGTCTCAAGAGCATGGAGGAGATTCCAGGATATAGACAGTTACTCTAGGAGAGCTGGACAGGGCTGTAGAAGGTCCTTAACCCATCAGCAGGACTGATATCTGCTCCTTTGTGCGAGGAGAAGCAGGATGAGCACTGCCAGAACCCTGCAAAATGACCTCCAGCAGGCCACTGGTGTAAATGTCTGACCAGACAATCAGAAACTTCATGATTTTTTTCCCATTGAGATCTGATGAGTTTTCAAAGTGTTCCTATAATGTTTTTTTTTTTTTGAGCAGTGCATTTTATCGAAGCCATTAACCATGGTACTGTGATAGTTACATTAAAAGTTGTCGAGCAATGAAACAGAAACAGGGCTGAAACTGATGCTGCAGGAAGGAACCAGTCAACATTGAGCTCTTGTATTTCTTTCTTTTTTTCTATTTATTATTTTAAAATTGTTATTAATGTTACTCTGTGTTTGCTTCCTTTACCTCTAGCTGTTTTATGTTTTTTTACATTTTAACAGTCTTGGCAGTCATTTGTAAAAAAAAAACCAAAAAAAACTGAATGGCTCTGAAAAAGTGTGCACTGATTGAACTGATTCTGGTCGCAGGTGACAGCAATAATTTTTAAAGATAAAATAACCAGTGGTATTGGAAAAACCCTGAAGAATGTTTTAAACCACTCACTGCTGTTCTGAAGGGATTGCCAAAATCCCTAAAGGAGACATTTATTAAATGTGGACTTTGACTTCTTACTTTGGCTCATGTCCCATTTGGTAAAAACACCACGGCACCAAAAACAAAGAGCTCATGCTGAGGATTATGTCAGCATGGCATTTTAATCTGCGCGTGTGTGTCTGTGCATGTGCTTGTTTAACTAGCTGGGTGTGGACCAGTTTGTTTTAGAGCTTAGGAGTGAGGGCATTTTGGGACCTTTAGAGATAATATGTTCAGTCTTATCATTACTCTTCAGGTTAGAGTCCTATTTCTACTTGTGGCTAGTAGTGTCTCTGAAGCATAATCCATACCTTACTCATGCTGTGGGGATGCAAGTGTTTTCTAAAAAAAAACAAACAGTTTTCCTGATAAAAAAAAATATCTTGGGGTCAATATTTGACTGAGGATAACCCTTAAGGGGGGTTGTCAATCAGGTTCAGCTGCTTTGCTGTCAGTGAAATTTAAAAACGGTGCAACAGTGAGACAATCCCCAAAATAGGAATAGTTTTATAGGTCGAGGCCCCTGGCATTTTTCCCTCCTCAGCTTTTCTGACTGTTTTTTCACTAGTTTTGCATTTGACTAGAGTCAGTGTCACTTCTGGTAGCATGAGGTGATACCTGGACCCTACAGAGGTTGTACAGGTAGTCAAACTCCTTAAGAATGGCGTATCTATACATGCTGTTGCTAGAAGGTTTGCTGTGTCGACCAGCACAGTCTCAGGAACATAGAGGAGGTTGCAGGAGACAGGTAGTTCCGCTAGGAGAGTTGGACAGGGCTGTAGAAGGTCCTTAACCCATCAGCAGGACCAGTATCTGCTTCTTTGTACAAGGAGGAACAGGATGAGCACTGGCGGAGCTACAAAATGACCTCCAGCAGGTCACTGGTGTGAATGTCTGACCAAACAATCAGAAACTTCATGATTTCATGAGCGTGGCCTGAGGGCCCAATGTCCTCTAGTGGGCCCTGTGCTCACTGCCTGGCACCGTGAAGCCAGAGTGGCATTAGCCATTGAGTACCAGAATTGGCAGAGATGTTATTAAAGAACAGAAATCTTTAATAAACTAAAATAAAATATATCAGCTCCTTGGCTGGCATTAGTCTGCTGACTAATGGCTCTGAAAGCTAGGATGAGCTAATAATTGCTAGTGATCTGGCCCGACACTATTTAGAGAACAAATATATATATAAGCAGACACTTTTTAAGACCCAGCGATGTCCTTGCATTAATCGAACAATTTGCACTTTTGCTGTATGTCATGTCAAGTGTGTTTTAAATTGCACCACTGACTTGTCATGAAATTATCTCATCTTTTTTCAGATTTAAAGTTTTACTTAATAATGACAAACCTGCTGTTGAAGCAGCAGAATTGTCACTGGACAAGTTGGCAAAATATAACATTAACAGACATTGTCAGAAAATAATACTAAAATGCAATATGATTACGGTTATTTCTATAGTTATTTTTAGGGGTGCTATGATGAAATTTAGCTGTTCTTGAGCACCCCCAAAAGAGTCTAAACTCACCTATGGTCTGAGGAGGCATATCCATGGAGGGATGCACAGACCTCTACGGGCTAGGTAATGAAACCCTGTTTATTCTGTATTGGGTTAAAATTCTTGGACCTATTGTCAGACCCTACACTGGTGCAGTGGGTCTTGGGTTCCTCCTTGGAGCATTACAATGCCTGGCCTCATGTGGTGAACATATGCCATCAGTTCCTCTTGGAAGAAGGAACTGATACCATTGACTGGCCCCCACACTCGCATAACCTAAATCCAATAGAACACCTCTGGGACATTATGTTTTGGTCCATAAAACATTGCCATGTTGTCCATGAGCTCTGTGATGCCCTGGCCCAGATCTGGGAGGAGATCCCCCAGGACACCATCTATCATCTTATTAGGAGCATGCCATGACATTATTGGGGCAATCTCCTGATGCATGCATTATGGCATCTTTAGCAAAACTTTGTTGTAAAAACTGCACTTCTCATGGTAATTAGCAACTTATAAGCTACAGCGGTATAAAATTAGAAGTTTATAAACCCACTGCTGTTTTTAGCTGATAAAAGTATCTTTGCTGTTGGTTTATCAGATGTGATTTTATTTAAGCTGTCTTTAAAATATTTAAATAATTAATTTTCATCCATCCATTCACTTCTGCTTATCCTGGTCAGGGTCGTGGGGGGGGGGGGCTGGAGCCTATCCCAGCTGACATAGGGCGAGAGGCAGGGTACACCCTGAACAGGTTGCCAGCCTGTCGCAGGGCCAACACAGAGAGAAGACAACCTCACTCACTCACATTCACACCTATGGGCAATTTAGAATGGCCAGTTAATCTAACCCCAGTAAGTGCATGTCTTTGGACTGTGGGAGGAAACCCACACAGATACGGGGAGAACATGCAAACTCCACACAGTGACAGAGAGGCCTGGGCCAAGGTGGAATCCACCCAGGTCTTTTAGATGTTAGTCTAACTGTGAGGCAGCAGTGCTAACCACTGCACCACCGGGCAGCATAATTAATTTTTTGTGATGAAAAAAGATTTTCAACTAAGATATGAGAGTTCCTCTGTTCCTTCTTCCACTGTGTTTCTTAAACTGTGGGGCGTGCCCCACTGGTGGGGGGGAGGGGCAGGGTCATGATAGCTGGGGCACAAACGACCTGGGAAAAAAGTCATGCGGAACAAATGTTGAACATCGGATTAATTCTCACAGCGGAACAAGGAAACGTTAACAGGTATGTTAGCACAGTGACTAGCAAAACTGTCTGTCCCCATCACCATCTGCTGTGTACATAGAGCCGTCGTACCACTGCTTCGCCACCTGCATTTTTACATAATTGATACAGGTGACTTCCTTTGTTGTATACAGCATTAACTACAGTTCTGCAATATTTTCAGTATTCTATAATGAAAAATTATGAAACATTTAACAGAGTTGTTAAATTTGGTAGAAAGAGACGCACTTATTTCTACAAAAAATGCAATCAGAATTTGAATATTTCACTTTCTTCCTCTGATTGAATTCCCATGAGTTCTGTATGATCTTCCTGACCAGCACAAGACAAAATAAACACTTGTTCATTTTTCCTGCAAAAAATATGGGTCTAAACCCTTATTGAAACATAACATATCCACATCTTACATGTAAAATATTTCACAAGTTTGCTATAACTTCTGTTAAACCATGCATGCATCTTTTTTTCTATTATTTCTACTGCAGACCTCCCACCTATACTAACTTCTAACCTCAAGCTTTATGAGGACTCAAGTTCACGTAATGCATTCCCAGGGCTCTTATCTGAACCCTTACCTGACCTCCCTCCCCAAACCTAAGCCTGAAATTAACCTTAACTCAAGTATGAGGATCAGCCAAAATGTCCTCACTCTTCACAAATTAAAAAATTTAAGTTGGTCCTCATAAGGATACACTTACAAGTGCACACACACACACTCACACTCAGAGCTAATCCCGGCTCAGTGTCAGTGATGTTGAGTCTGTTATGCTGACTTAATGACCCCAGAACTAAAATAATGAGGATGGGAAGGAAGAGAGGCAAAAAAGAGGGATATGATGGATGACAGAAAGGAAGATAATTAATTAAATAAAGTATGGCTAAGGGATAGGTGGGAAATGAACAGGACAAAAATAAAGGGTTGAAAGACTAGACGTGCTAGTGGGAAAGAGGTAAAAGTAATATAATAAAAGGAAATGGGTAGAGAAATAGGAGAAAAAATATGAGGTTGGCCTGCTCTGTGGTCAAAAGTTTGTGCTTGACTTTTGGTGAATGAAATTCTTGCATTTTATTACTCTGTCACTTAGCGCTAATTTGTCCTAACTAGCCTGGGTAAAACACTGTTGATGCAGCTTGCTAACTAAGCTAGCTGGCCTTAGCTGATACTTTGGCAATCCATCCTGTGTAGTCAGTTCTGGCACCAAAATACCAATATGGCAGGAGCCAAACTGATGGGTTACATCACAGTGGCTATGGCCTTTTTTTTCCTTTTTTTTTTTTGTATGCAATCCAAGAGTCATTGCAGCTTCTTTTCCTAAGTCCTCATGAATTGTCCTCCACATTTCCTTAACCTTATGACATTTTTAATAATGTTCAATGAAAAGTGTGAATATAGCTAAAGAGATAGTTGTTGTCCTCAAGAGCTGGGAGACTAAAAATGAGCTCAAAAACAAAAAATACTGGACTTAATTAAGTGGACCTAAATGCTCATCGTCCTCACAGAGAACAATGTGCTCTGGAACTTCAAAGCTCATGACACATCACTGCTGTCTGTGTAACTGCAGGTTTACCATATACATAAACATGTACATATGTGGTGTTTCTATACATCTTGCAAATCCACACTTAGCAGTAATGCACATCCACACGCACACTTGTTTCTGGTTATCTGAATTTTCCTCGTGACTGTCAGCAGCCTGTTGTCACTGTGGGAGTTCAGGTTTTATCTGCTGCATGAGAAAATGTTCTGAAACACTCACAATGATGTAATGTTCTTATTCCAGCCTGTTAGGCCTCAAAATCAACCCAGAGAACACCTTAAGCACTTTTTAATGCTGCTTTAATACTCCTATGACTCACATTGAATTAAGGTCTAACTGTTATGTGAAAAGGGTGCTCCGGGGTTGGAGTCGACTAAAAGCCTCAGCAGTGTCGCCTACAGGCTAGAGCCTTCATTATGACAAGACAATCATTCAATAAATCATTTTCCAATTAAGTCCAGTTGTTTAGATTATAGTTTGATTTTGCTTGAAGTGATTTTTGACTTTTTTTTTAAATCTTTGTGGTCATCTTTTATCTTACAACCGCTACAATAATACTGTCAGGGATGGTAACTGGCTTCAATATCTATGACCTTAAATTTCTAATTAACTCTTTGCATTAATTTGCTAAAAAAGCTTCAGATTGGTTCGCCATCTTCCTCCTGCTGTGACAGCAGCTGACCATCAGTTCTTTTGTTTGAATCAAGCTGACGCTTGAAGAACTCATCCTGATCTGACGTCTCACACTAACACCGGTGCTGGGAGGTTTTTACACAGCAGCGATAACATGGAGGTTCATACAAAGAGCCGCTTGTTCTCAGAGGACACTGACACACACACACAGATCAGGTGTCTGCAGCTTTTCTGCTCTCTGAAAGCTGCCTCTCAGGTGAAAAGGAGTCCAGTGCTTTTAAATCAGGGGGAAGTTATGTGGAACACTTACACTAATCCAGGAGGAAAATGATCCAGGTGTACAGAAAACTGCTTGACCTGTCCAGATTGTGGATTAATTTTGTTCCTTTTCAGACAGCTTACTTCTCTTCTTTAGAAGAAGAAAAGAACTAGCCATTTTGTTTTTCTTTTAACAAATCAGAATTTTTGTGGTGCGTTTAAGGATACTTGTTACATGGCAGTCATGAGTTATTTTGACAGAAACCTGGACACTGAGGCAGATTACCCCTAATCTCTTCTACTTTTGCTTTTGTTATATCAATAAAACCTCCTAACTGCACAAATCTGTTACATTCACAAATCCTGGATACACCAAAACCTCTGAGTCCATGTTCCCAATGGATACGTTGGCAGTCTAGCTAGCTAAGTACATTGCCAGACTGGTCTGTAATGACAGCGTGAAATGATGTGGATGCTTCACTGTCTGTAATAACGATTGTCACAGTTCTCCTGTGATGCCAGGGTGCCACAGTATGTTTTCTTTCTTCATGTTTTGGTCCTCATCTTCGGGTTTGGCAGGAGCTCTGTGGGAGATGAGTGTCTGTACACAGATTACATTCCTGCTCCACACACTCCTCTCACAAGGAGCCAATCTGATAAAAGATTTACAAAGATACTAAACATCTGCCTAAAATCGCCATTATAAGCCCTGGATCAGGTATAAAGCTAATAACATCATGTCAGCCCATTAAACTAAAGCTAATAGCTTCTATCAAACGAGCTGGTATTCTGCAGTCTGTTTCGGTTACCCTGCACATTTTCAGGATTTTGGAGCTAAGCTTCATCCTGGTTGTTAAAGGCTTTGTTATAAGGTTTGCAAGGCAGTCATGACTTCCCTTATGAGAAGGTTTTTCCTTTGTACTTGATTGAACTGTTGAAGCAGTCCATCTTTATGGTGTATGATTTGTCCCAGTGGTCACTTGTGGTATTGCAATGGCCCAAATAGTGATAGATGTCTGTAACACCACTGAGAGGACAGCTTCAATTACAAAGATTTGTTTGTTTCCTCTGTCATCAAGTGCTTGCTCATAGGAGGTCATTTTGATGGTTGGGTTTTCCCTCTAATTATTGTAGGGTCTTTATCTAACAATATTAAGTGCCTTGAGATGACTGTTGTGATTTGGCTCTATATAAATAAAATTGAATTGAATTGATGCATTTATAGTCCGATGTTCACTATAATAACTATCTCTGTTTTGCATGTTATCATTGACTTACTTCACAGTAACACAACATGCAGATGAGGCTGATGAACCTGACTTTGGTGGTTGAGAAAAGTAAGATCAGTGGAGGTTTGAAACCAAATATCCAAAGTAGATGCAGTGGTGCTAATAAAAAATATTCTGCTCCTCTGGGGGCAGAGATCAGCCTTGTTGATAATCTTGCTACTCAGAAATAACAATCATTGAAAAGTCCTGTCTCATGACATTATACAAAACCACCTCTGTGGGAAAGCTGTGGAGATTTCACACAAAGATGTTGCTGATACCTCGAAATCTGCTTGGCAACAGGACTGTTCTTCCATCCTTTGAGGAACTGAGGTCCAAAATAAACCTACTTAAAGTGAATGAATACGAACTTCTAATAAGTTAAAAAATAAAAACAGAAATGTGAAGTCCAGGAAATGGATGGATTTTCCATCAAAAACAATTTGATATTTGATTTGATACCTTTCCCAGACTAGATGCTATCTCTCTGTCCACCTATGTTTTTCTGTCTGAACCTATATGAGTTTGAAAGCCTTGAGAAAATGTTCATCTTTGCTCCAGTTACTTTCCTCTCTTCACCCTTCTCATTTTACAAGTTGCATGCTGGGAGCTGGCCAAGCAGAATTCCTGAGTTGTCTGGTCTGCCAGTATACCTGCACACAGGTATGCTGTTACCTAGATGATTCTGGGCTCTGCCTGGCCCATGACAATAACCAAAGCCTCAGAAATGATTAAATGAGATTGACATGAAGAATGTTCGGCTCTTAGTTAAAGAAACGTGACAGAAACTCTGGATGTGATTTTGTTATTTTGCACTAGTGCTGATGAAAATTAGCTAATGATCCCAGCTACCTCTAAAGTTCCTCTAGCTTTGCATTCAGTATTTCTTTCATTGCTCTTTAGGAAACAGTTAAAATGGATTCTGCAGTCTTCCCATTAAGGGTATTAAGCAGTTAAAGACTAAAAGGCAAACAATCACATTTATTTCATTTTTTTTACTCTTTTACCTCCAATAGCCAAATGAGCTTTAACCCATCAGCAGCTTTGATTTTCTTGTGAGCTCCAATATCTCAACAACGTTTTTAAATATGTCACTGGACGCAATCCATATTCTGTTGTGTTGTTCTCCACAATGGCCTTCATGCTTTTGCCATTCACTTAGTGATTGTTTTTGTTGATTTATACAGCAGGATTACACAACCGTGGAGAACAAGTTTTATTACAGTAGAAGTCTTTCTGAAAGTGCTGTAACTAAGTTTAAGGATATAATTCCTCCATTATTATGCTCCCAACACAGTACAGAGCAGCCACATATCTTCACTGTGTACGACTCTGGATACTGTTGCTCCTCAGAAAAGGAAAGCCTCAAATCAGAAATGCCTGACTCCGTGGTATAACTCACAACCACGCGCCTTAAAGCAGATAATCCGTAAGCTGGAGAGGAAATGGCATCTCATTAATTTAGAAGATCTTTGTTTAGCTTGGAAAAAGAGTTTGTTGCTCTATAAAAAATCCCTCCATAAAGATAGAACATTCTACTATTCATCATGGACTGAAGAAAATAAGAACCCCTGTAGCTAGGCTGACAAAGAGTCAGAGCTCTGCTGAGCCGCGTATTCTTTAACCTCAAGTAGTAATGACTTAATGAATTTCTTGACAAATAAAATTTTTACCATTAGAGAAAAAATAATCATAATCATCTCAAATACATATCTCCATGTTCAGCTACTTTCAGTAGTGCTGGTATTTGCCAATTGATCTTTCAGAGTTAACTTCAATAGTTACTTCCTCCAAACCATCAATGTGTCTATTAGACCCCATTCCTACAAGAATGCTCAGAGACGTCCTACCATTAATTAATGCTTCAATCGTAGATATGATTATTCTGTCTTTCCTTCACTTGACCCAGCTGTCTTAGCTAATTATACGCCAATCTCCAACCTTCCTTTTGCAAATGATCTTCTTATGGCCTCTGACAGTGGACTCATATCTGTGCTTGTCTCGTTGGACCTCAGTGCAGCTTTTGATACTGTTGACCATAACATTTTATTAAAGAGATTAGAGCATGCCATAGGTATTAAAGATACTGTGCTGCAGTGGTTTGAATCATATTTATCTAATAGATTCCAATTTGTTTATGTAAATGGGGAGTCTTCTTCACACACTAAGGTTAATTATGGAGTAGCACAGGATTCCGTACTAGGACCAATTTTACTTACACTATACATGCTTCCCTTAGGCAGTATTATGAGTAAGCATAACATACATTTTCACTGTTATACAGATGATACCCAAGTTTATCTATCCATGAAGCCAGATGACACAGATCAATTGGTTAAACTGCAGGAATGTCTTAAAGACTGTCTTAAATTTCCTGCTTCTAAATTCAGATAAAACATAAGTTCTTGTGCTCAGCACAACAAATCTTAAAAACTTGGTGTCTAACCAGATCCTTAGTCTGGATGGCATTACCTTGGCCTCCAGTAACACTGTGAGAAATCATTTTTGACCAAGATACGTCCTTCATGCTAAGCACATATGTAGGACTGCTCTTTTGCATTTGCACAGTCTCTCTAAAATTAGAAACATTTTGTCTCAGAGTGATGCTGAAAAGCTAATTCATGCATTTATTACTTCTAGGCTTGACTATTGTAATTCATTATTATCAGTCTGTCCTAAAAGCTCCCTGAAAAGCCTTCAGCTGATCCAGAAACCTGCAGCTAGAGTACTGACAGGGACTAGAAAGAGAGAGCATATTTTCCCATATTGTCTTCTCTTCATTGACTCCCTGGTAATTCCAGAATTTAATTTAAAATCCTTCTCCTCACAAGGTCTTGAATAATCAGGCTCCATCTTATTTTAAAGACCTCATAGTACCATATCACCCCAATAGCGCACTTCGTTCTCAGACTGCTGGCTTACTTGTGGTTCCTAGGATACTTAAGAGTAGAATGGGAGGCAGAGCCTTCAGCTTTCAGGCCCCTCTTCTGTGGAACCAGCTCCCAGTTTGGATTCAGGAAACAAATACCCTCTCTATTTTTAAGATTAGGCTTAAAACTTTCCTTTTTGATCAAGCATATAGTTAGTGCTAGATCAGGTGACGCGGAACCATCCCTTAGTTATGCTAATATAGACTTAGGCTGCTGGGGGTGTTCCCATGATGCACTGAGTATGTCTTTTTCATTCACCACTTTTTACTCTGTTTATACCCCACTCTGCATTTAATCATTTGTTATTATTAATCTCTTGCTCTCTTTCACAGTCTGTCTTTTGTCCTGTCTCTCCCCCTCACCCTCAACTGGTCGCAGCTGCTTTAAATTTTGACACCTGCAGTGGCTGTAAAATTGATTTGGTTGCAGTTTGTAACAAAATTTAAATGTGTTTTTCAGCCATAAATCTTTGATGTGGCTAGCTACTGCACTTTTAATAACTAAAATATATTGGAAAAAATAATACAAATTAAAAGCACCAAATTTTAACTTATCCCAATGTACTTCATGGACCTGTAAATCATGTCTCCATTAAACTGACTGAAGTTATTGTACAAAAAAAAAAATCAGCTTATTCTATGAGGATCAGGTTGGAGACACTGATTTTCCAGTGGAATTTCCTTGATGTTGTTCTTTAACAAGTTACTCATTTCAAGAGATACATCTGTACTTAAGTGGTTATTATGATGACTACCTCCAAGTAGCAGTACTATGAATGCTTGCTTGGGATATCAGTTGACTGGATTAATGCCATTTTTATGAATGTACCACACACACATTGATTCAATCTTTTAGTAAACTATAGCTAGATGTTTTTTGGTTTTTCAGTTTTTCTTCAGTTCACTCCTGTTCCCATTCTCAGGTTGACCTGTCACCGATGCCCCTCCCTCGCCCTATAAAGTCACATCAGTGAGGTGTGTGTGTCTATGAGGGAGTGTGTTGTCAGACAGAAAGCTTATTTAAAGGGCTACCTCTCTCTCTCGCCAGGCGATCGACACCAGCTCAGCATTGTCAGCTTACCGCCTGCTGCTTCTTCCAGGGAATAACGTGTGAACAGCCTGAACAGTTTTCCTCAGAGACATCTGCTGAAGAAACAATCAGTAAGACTGAGTTTCCCGCTGATTCTGCACAGAGATCTTTACTGCTAAATGACTAACAGGATGGCTGATTTACATCCATATTCACATAGAGTAACTTTACTTTACTGGCTGTCTATTTCTTACACCTTCCACTAACTATTTTAATTACCCATTTTTGTTTTTTGATGTATTTATTGACTGTTCAAACTGTCAAACTTAGAGACTAGTACTGTTGCTTTCTGGCCATGAGTATTTCTTTCGTCATGATGATGTGTTGTGTATATGAACTAATTTACTGACTGGAAATTGGGTAGCTTTGGGTAAATTATAATTGATTTCATGAATTAGCCGTGGACTTGACTAATCTACCCTTTCTTAACTTATAGACGGACATTTAACTTTTTGCTGCCTCCTTTACTGACTGGTTTACTTCCTCTTTAGCGATGTGGCGACACTGTTTTCTTATCTCCTTTATGTGATGTGTAGTTCAGTAACGATATTTCTGGATTTCTGACTGATTCATAATTAGCTTGTAGACTGTTTTATTGAGTAACTTGCTGAGTAATTTTTATCGCTCAAGAGGTGGGCTAAATACATTGGCCAGCCAAAAATATATATATATATATATATATATTGTTGGATCATCTTTAGCTTTGATCATGGCAGACATTTGTAGAATAGTATCATTTTGATAATGTCGTAAGTTTTATCCAGCATTGCGTTCATTTTTCAACTAATGTTGATCATTTACATCTTCTATTGTTGGTGTGAGAGTCTGGCCACTAAAGTATTCTCCAGTATATCCCAAAGATTCCCAGAGGGGTTAAGGTCTGAACTCTGTGGTGGCCAAGCCATGTATGAAAATAATGTCTAATAATGTCTGAACCACTGTCTCTGTTGAATCCTGGCAATGTTGTGTTGGAATATGCCCATGCCATCAGGGGAGAAACACTGCAAAGATAGAAAATCATGGTCATTCAGAATATTCAGGTTGTCCGCTGGTGTCATTCCTTTGGGCACATAATGTTCTCCTTCTCACCAGTGGAAAGCCCTTACCTATTTGCTTAGTTAAATCCAGGTAGTGATTTGTTTTTGGCTGGATGAGCCAGAGGCTGGGTGAATAATTGTCTATCCTGCAGAGACCTGGGAGCTCTTTTATCACTCTAAAAGTCACCCATCCATCAAGCTCAGCTGTTCATTCAGTGAGCAAAGTAAATGATAAATACACTACAAGCCTCTTTCACCCGATTCATACAAGCGCTTTTTTTCTACACCTGAGCACCTTGTTCACGCACACACTCACATGGATGCATCGGGAGCAACTCAGCGTTCAGCAGTTTGCCCAAGGATACTTTGACATGCAGACTGGATTAGCTGGGCATCCAACCATAAACTTTATGATTGGTAGACAACCTGCTCTGCCTCCTGAGCCACAGCTGAGCCTCACGTACCCAGCCATGCAAAGTACTTTGCATACCTGCCTATGCAACCACCAGGATATTGAACTGATCCCTGCTAGGCACTGCCATCCTTAGGCAACAGCTACTAGAATCCCTGTGTGTGCAATCATAAGAAAAACCAAAAACATTTTAAAATGATCCTCATCATTATTATTAGAGTAACCATATGTAATACCTGTTTTTCAGTATACTGAGCTCATTGCAGAAATGCCTCAGCTGTCTGTCCTGCTGCCTCTGACAGGTAAATTCTGTTCTTTGTTTGTTTGTTTGCTTTCTTGGATATTATGACAGCTTCATGTGTTCTGTCTTTTTTTCCCTCAGGCCTTTTCTTCCTGCTCTCCTCAATGCTTGGCTCAGAAGCCAGCGGTGAGTCCTCAAACATACCAGTCTGCCAGACAGCAGATCCACAAGTTTGATTTGACACAAATTTTATGCCTGATGCCTGACTGAACCCTCCCGTTTATCTGAGACCAGCATTAGGTGTACAAAAGCTTGTGGGTTTTGTCTATCCTTTTGGTCTCAAACCACCTTTCAGGTGTAAGACAAATTAGTTAACCACTACATCACGGAGGCACATGTTAGTTAAAGTAATACTGATAAAACCCTACAATAATGTAATGCAGTGAAATATTTTTGGCTTAATTTTTAAACTGTGAAATACAGTCAATCAATAAAACACATTTTTGTACTGTCTTTATGCTCACAGCTTTCATCATAGTGACCCTTTTTGCTGGCCTATATGCCAACTAGTGTAGCTACATTTTTTTTTTTCCCTACACTTATATGTTTTTTGTCTTGTGAATTAGCTGAAGGGTGGCCACAGAAACCACAGACTGAGTCTGGTCACAAGAGATAATTTCAAATGATCTGAAGAGCTTTAACCACAATAAAGCAGAAATTTGAATTTCACAAATCATCAAGTAGGTACGCAGGATAGGAGTGGGCTATATGACCTGCAGCGATTTACAAAGCAGAAAAAAACAAGATATCAGTTTTTGTTTCCTCCCAAAATAAGTAATTGTCTCAGCCTGTTAGCCACCTTTGCACACTGACTCAAATATATACATACAACCCCACTAATATTTAGCTACATGTCCCTTAGCAAGTTGCACCTCGACCGGACATTTTTAGTTGCCATCAACAAGCTTCTGGCATAATCCCAGCTGGATATTTCACCATTCTTCTTGGCAAAATTGGTAGAGTTCATTTAAATTGGTTGCTTTCCTGGTACAGACCTGACATTTAAACACAGTCCACAAATTTTCAGTAGGGTTGAGGTCGTTGCTTTGGGCTGGCTATTCCAGTCTGCTTTATCCATTCCAAAACCAGTTTGATGAGTGTTTGGGATCATTATCTTGCTGGAACACCAAACTGTATCCAAGTTTCAACCGTCTAGCTTTTGATTTGAGGTGAAGTTGGAAGAATCTGGAGGTAGTCCTCGTCCTCCTAGTACGCTGCATAAAGTAGTGCAGTGTACCAGTACCACTGGAAGCAAAACAACCCCAGAGCATGCTACCACCACCATTCTTGATATCTGGTACAGTACTCTCAGTTTTTGAAAGCCTCACCTTTACTCCAAACATCCCTCTTGTCATTGTGGCCAAATAGCTCAATCTTTGTCATGTGACTGTGAAATTTTTCTCCAGAAGGCATTTGGCTTGTCCATGAGCACTGCTGCAAATTTCAGTCAAGCTTGAAGGTGTTGATTTCAGAGCAGGGGCTTCTTTCTTGGTCGAGACCCTCTCAGTCCATGGTGAAAACACACTTAGCTGTGGATGCTGGTGTTCCAGCAGTTTCCAGTTCTTGGCAGGATTGAGCCTTGGTGGTTCCTGGGTTGTTCCTGAACATCCTAACCAATTTCCTCCCATCTGAAGGTGACAGATTGGGTCTCCTTCCAGACGTTGGCAAAGTGATGGCACATCCAAATAACTTGTACTTAGGTACATTTGTTTGAACTGATGATCTTGGAATCTGTATTTGTTTGGAAATGGCTCCAAGATACTTTCACAGCTTGTGTAAATCTACAGTTGTCCTTCTTAGATCTCCACTGATTTCCTTGGACTGTGTGACTCAAACCTGTGCAATGAATTCTTGTTATTTAAAGTCACTAAAGATACTGTGCAGTCATTCCACACTGGAAAACGAACAGTTGAGGGTAATCATTAAAATCCCAAAATTACCCTGATATTCATGCCCTTGATGAGTGTACATAAACTTCTGACTAGAGCTACTGGATTCATCAAGAACGTGATTTGTCCTTCCTTCATGTAGTATAATTAGTGTCCTGTTAGCGGGGGTGGGGGGGTGGATTCATGTTAACAGTGATTTAGCTTAAGCCTGAGCAGACTTTTAAAAGCTACTGGCAGCAGCAGGTTTCTTTTTGTGTTTATGTTGAGCTTGATTCATAAAAACTGAATCTTTTTTGCTTTCCGTCCTTTAAAAAAAAGCACATTTATTACTGTAACTGAATTTCAAAGAATTGCTGACTCCCTCAACAGTATTTTGTAAGGCAAGTAATTTTTTCCTTTTACACATACATCTTTTTATACAGCTTAAGTATAGCAAGATATGCTAAATTAACAGCCCATCTTTTTAGACAATTATTTTATAATGAAATTAATACTATATATTTATTATAATAAATCTTTTTAGTTCCATTGTATTCTGTCATTTTAGCACATTTTCATCTTTCTGTTTTTTCTTTTTCCCTCTATAATTTTTAAAATATTTCTCTGAGTGTGACAGATTATTATCTTTAAATTGTCCCCAGTAAGAAACAGGAAAATGATGCTCTCAAAGTCATTGGCACCTATCACCTACATCAAGGATTTTAACTTGTAACAAAGTATTTTGACCGTATATCTTATTTTCTACTCAGTTCCCGATCCAGTGACCTGTACAACACGTGGAGCAGACCTGAACCAGGACACTGTGGTGGTTTTATGTCCCCCACGGTGCATGCAGTCGAGGATGTCTGTGTTTGGGACGGGAGTCTACGCCGCTGTCTCATCCGTCTGTGGAGCTGCTGTCCATAGGTACAGCTTTCCTTTCATACCTGTTGCAGTTTATCTTGAATTTTCACCACAGTATGTTTTAGTTACACATTACAGCAAACATTAGCTGATTTTTCAGTCATCACTGAAAACACTGAAACAGAAAGTGTCTTACATGTTTGGTTTTAAAGGCCGTTAGCTGCGACACAATGAAACCATTCAGAGGAGTGTGACATGATGATCTAAAAGGACCGGGAAGCAGAAGGGAAGTCACAGAAAAAGAAACAATACATTAATTAAATAAAAATAGAAAACAGAGATAATCCTTGTTCATTTTATGCATTTATTTATTGGGGGGTGGGGTCCTCTGATTACTTCCTTGTTTTTAAGACTGACGGTCAATGCCTCAGAGCAGTGAACACTTTGTCACACTGGGGTATTTGGGGACGGCTGCAGTGAGGATTGTTTCTGGTGGGTTCGGTGTAGATTTTCCAACACGTGGATCAGACTCTGTGTTCAGCTGCC
Organism: Pterophyllum scalare; assembly: GCA_024447675.2. Taxonomy (NCBI): domain Eukaryota; kingdom Metazoa; phylum Chordata; class Actinopteri; order Cichliformes; family Cichlidae; genus Pterophyllum; species Pterophyllum scalare. Next base: position 1,685 of record JAMQGT020006279.1, on the reverse strand, counting down.
AAGATGTGACATAATAGAGAGCAGTGTGAGTCCTGCTGCCTGCTGAACCTTAACAAAACACCAACACCATGAAGGAATGCGCATGAAAAGAGGATTAAGTTCTCAGCCCAGAGTGACCTCCTCATTCTCCTGCAGAGGGCCTCGATGGCCCCCTGAGAAGTAAAATTCTTTTTAATCGTTTTTCCTCCTTCATGGCTGTCTTTTCTTCTTGTCCTATGAATTGTTTTTATTTTACTTTTCCTGCTCGCATTGTGCTTGCATTGTGCTCGCATTGTGCAAATTTCTGATTTGTGTTTTCAAGCACAAATCTATTTTTTTAACAGGATCTCAGTCCAGCTGCTTCAGGTCAGGTGTGATTGTAGATGCATTCGGATCAACAAACTGACTTCCTGAGTAGCAACTCTCATAACTGTTACCTCACATTTCTGTCATGGTCTGCTTCCCCTTTTTTATTTATTTATTTTTTCATACAGAGGTATCCTAGGGCCGGCTGGGGGCCCTGTTAGAGTTCATAAACTGCAGGGACGACACAACTACATGAGCTCGTACGCCCACGGCATCCACTCACAGGCTCTGTCTCACTGGACCGCCTCCTTCAGCCTCACCAGTAGGTTTTAATTTGTGGATGAGATGATTCAGTATGACACAAATGTTAGCTTAATCTCTTGAATCGCCCTTTAATTGACCCTTTGTCAAATAAGCACTTGAAATTAGAATATGTGATACAAATAAATACAGTGTAAAAAATGAATAATCCAATTTAAATAGCCCGATAGTGCAAAAGTTTAAGTATATCAAGATATGCTTAAAGTAACAAGAGTAGTGATTTCAGAATCCTATATACCTTCTATATACTTTATATTGCAATTATATATATATATATATATATATATATATATATATATATATATATATATATATATATATATATATATATATATATATATATATATATATATATATATATATAAATATTTATGTAGTACTGGATAGCTTTATGTGTAATAATACAACTGAAATGTTTTGATTTTTATTTTAAAATCTGCAAACTAGCAGGGGACAAGCAAAAACCAAAAAAAAAAAAAAACCCGTCTATTTTTAATTGATTTGATCACAGGTGTGAATGATGCATATCTTTTCCACTCTTTCCCATATCTGCTGTTTTAGAGCCCACTATTGTTCCACAAGAGTTAACCAGTGAGACCAGCACCACAGCTCTTCCTGCACCTGCACCACCAGGTAAGAGATACACACCATCATATACTACTAAAAACATTATTTCCTTCTGCTTCTGTGTTCTGCTTTTATTCCAATTCATCACCTATTCTGTGCTTTCCTGGTGTCACACTCACTGCTCTGATCTCAGCACTGTTTCTAGTTTACTGTTGCCTTTCAGTAATACATCCAGTTATGGCTTTTACTTTTTTTAGTCAGATTTTTATTTCCATTAGTATTAGGAGTTGCCACATTCACCTGGCACGCAAAAGATTGCTGGTTCAATTCCAGCCAGAGACAGAAATCCCCTTTGGGGTTGCATCAGGAAGAGCATCCGGTGTAAAAGTGCCAAATCAAACATGCGGCGCCACCTGCTGTGGTGACCCCTTGTGACAAGGAAGCAGCCAAAAGTAGCTTCTTTATTTACACTGATCTTATATCAAAGGTGAGAGAGAAAGATGCAAAAACAA
>JAMQGT020006276.1:0-10046 GCA_024447675.2 Pterophyllum scalare | reverse complement strand
GGTTATGTTGACCTTGGTTCAGTTACGTATTGCTTGAGGGTATTGGTTAAAAACACAACAGTAGGCTGGAGAGAAATCTGATTACTGACCAGCTGTATTTAAAGTTCTCATGATGTGAACACATCCTCCTGTTTCCTGGTTTAACCTGATTTCTTCCAATAACCTGGTTTCGTATGCATTCATAACCATAAACATACACACACACACACACACACACACACACACACACACACACACACACACACACACACACACACACACACACACACACACAGGCATTCATGTTCTTCCTGTAAAAAGTCCCAAAATGTCAGCTAGGCTCACAATTACAGGCATGTCAGCTTACACACACACCTGTTCTTCCTAAGAGATCACACGGGCAAATTATACACACAAAGAAAGACACACTGAAGTGGACATATGCCCACAAACAAATGTAAGCTAATGCAAGAGTATATAAATGAACTTGTGCACCATTTCCAGGAAGATGGTCATGTCAGTTGCACATACGCACATTGGCAGGATTTGACTAATGTCAAAGGAAAAACAACACCGATGGGCTTTCCTCCCTCCCCTCCTTCCACCCACTCTACGCCAACTCCTCATCCATCTCTCTCCACCCCTGAGCCCAGATAATAGCTGTACTACACCAGCCGCTCACCACTCCCTGCCAAACACTGTCGGCTGCGTAAACACAACCCATTCACACATACACAGGAGGAGGACAGTCGGGCTCGTCTGGGTTTCTAGTCCCGACTTGGCTATCCCGAGGGCTCCACTTCTCCTAACATCGACCCCCTAGCAACAGTCGAGCCAAGCCGTCAGTCAATAACACACTGGTAACAGAACTACTTTCTCCATAGCCAGCTCGCACACAGCTCTGAGCTGACATGCACATGCTCCTATGCTATAAACAAACATGCATGTGCAATGGCACATCACATGCTCACCAGTGAAATTAAGTCATTCAGGTGCATGCATTAATACAGCACGCACACGCATAGTTTGCCAATTGCCCACGCCTTTGTGCAACGGAAAATGTGTCTGGCAGGCAAAGAGCTGTTCTCAGTAAACAGCTACAATAGCAGCAGCCAGACACGAGTGTTAGGGTGGGCAGCCACAATACCTCTGGGACCAGCAAACTATTGTGAAAGAACTCACAAAAGTCTAGATTTTATAGTTAGCTAGAAGTCATGTACAGAGGCAAACTGTTGGCCCAGTTGCCTCATAACAGCCACGTTTATCATGTTGTGCTCCACAACTCGTCAGCTGATCATAGGTCCTCGTGGCATTTCAGAGTACTCTCTCTTGTGAAATACTGTTTTAAAATATGGATAGGAAATCAAAAACAGCCTTTTCCCCTTCTGCCTACCCATGGTGGTTGATAAGCCTTATTTACAGTGGTGTGACTGACGTTGCTGAGGGGCTATAAACTGCTATAAACTGCTGGAGCCGGATTCCAGCACTGGCCTGAGGAATCCAGCTTGGCACACTGTCTGTCTCTGGATTTGACACAGCAGTCTGGGTGCCCAGCGCCAGCCAAACAGGCACGTAAACTGTACATGCGTCGACGCAGAGGAGCACACATACAGACACCACACACGCAAGCGCAGGTTAACACTCTCTGATTTATGCCTAAGTAAAACCACGCACAGGAGGGGGGCTTGTGGAAAAAACTTGAAGCAACTGCTAGGACTGAATCTGTTTATTTATAGACAGCACTGCCTATTAATGGGCTCAGCTATTACTGCAGGGCTGTGAACAAGGTGGTGTGATACTGCAGCAAGTAGGTCTGACACCAAAAATGGGTTCATGCTATAAAAATGATTTCCATGTGGTAATGTACCATTGCACAATAAATGGAACTACTATATGGTTAGAATGAACCAACAGGCCTATTATTTTTATTTAACAACTATTTTTTGTTCCTATTCTATTTATTATTACAAAACAAAGAACACTGCAGCCGTCTGAGCTACTGCAAAATAAAGTATTACATATGGGATACTGTATTCCTCTAGACATTAATGAATGATTTAGTTGATTATAATGCATTTGCAGGTGTAGATATAATGACAGTTTAAAGTGCACTTTAAATGGTCTACTTTTTATAATTAAACTTTCCAATCAAAAAAAACAAAACAGATTTCCCTTGGATGCTGAGTTTTTCAGATTTCCCTCTTAATGGATTTTTGGTTTAAAAAGTTGATTTAGTTGCACCGGCTTTACGGTTTTTCCCTCCATCACATCAATTACAACTCATTGACCCTGGATTGGCTTAATCGTTCTAAGTTCAGCACATTGTTTTGACATTATCTTGAAAAGATCAGCTATATAAACATATGACATTAGTGACATTCATTAGAAGTGTAAGTATGGTTGCTTTAATTCTCTTTCTTTTGCACTCCCCCCCCCCTCTCTCTCACACACACACACACAGAGAAAAACACCACCCCCTTACCAACATACCACCATCTATTCCCAGCCCTGCCCCCTCAGGCATTCTAATCTTTTAATTGAATCTTTTGTAATTATAATGAAATAACTGCAGACTTCTATCAAGGAGAAAATGATCAGGCCAGAATGTGCCAGCGGTCACAGGAAGCTCTTATTTCTCTGGTGCTGCTGCCGAGATCTATACCCCCCATTTCAATTAGCCCCTCAATTCACATTTGAACAGCGCATTAAGGGAAAACAAATAGGTGTGTGTGTGTGTGTGTGTGTGTGTGTGAAGATGCACATAGTGACAAATTACTCAAGCAATCTGTTAGTGCCACATTGGGCTCTTATAGGTATCGTTTGTGAGCATCACAATCCAAAGTGTGTTCAAAAAGATGGAGCTCTGAGTGTAGTTCGGCGAGAAAAGAAAAAAGAAAAAAACACTTTCCCTTCTTCTGACCCTGGAGAACTGCTAAAACGTAATTGCCTCATTCTTCTAAGCAAATGAACATTGACAGAGAGGGGATTGGTCAGGCATAGGCTGTCTCAAATGGCTTCCCTGGTAGTTGACTAATTCAGTTCTCATTGACGTACGACTAAATCAGTGTCCATTATCCTTATGTGTAGGCCAGCTCAGATGTAGTACCAGCTCTGTGGCATAAGGCACTTAAGAGCATTACACAAGCCAAGCTGGTTGAAAGAGTCTCCTTTTCAGCAAGCTGACAAGCTTACCACACATGCAGAAGATCTGACATTGGCCAGGCTGTAGCCTCTGACTAACCTCTGACATTAAGGTCTCCCACTGCCGAACAAAACAACAAGAAAAGTGACCACACACTTTTTAAGTCCTAAGATTGTCACTGGCTAACGGCCAGCAGTAGTGGCACTTATCATTGTTGGAGATTTACTGTGAAGAGAATCAGTTATACTCATGTTGTGGAAGATTTAGGGTAGACAAGCATTTTCTTATTGCATTTTTCACAGGTTATCAGAGAAATACAGGTTTTAGACTTATAGTAAAAAGTAAAAAGTGGATTATTTTTTACAAATATAAAACGAAAAGTGTTTGACAACAGTATTAATCCAGGACCAGGTGACTCTCTTTACAAACACGGTGGTTATTTTGGTGCACAGAGTGCGTGCTTGTGTGACTGTGGCATTAAGAGCCAGACAGGTCCCTCTGTTGTGCAGCTGGGTTGGTTTAATGAGATATCAGACTCAAACATCAATTCATCAGCTTCATTGATGAGGACAATGAGAGGCAACTGCTTCAGTAAAGAGGGGCATTATGGCTCCTTGTGCAGCAATAGGAAAGCTTTGTTTACAAAGGTTATTGGGCACACTGGGTTTGAAATAGTACACCAAACCAGCCACTTTGCTCTGCTCTGCTAACATACATCTCTTACCCTCAGGGCAGCATCTCCAGACTTTTTTTCTTCTTCTTCTTTTTAATCTTTGAGTTTGTGGAAAAAAAACCCAAAAGAAAAATATACTTCTGAAATCTGAGGCCTAATTTTTTTAAATGCGTGCATGTGTGTGAACGGGTTAAAAGGAAAGGACCATAGAGGCCTGATTGATTAAATAAACAAATCTCTTCTTGTTATCATCAGGGCTCCCCTAGCTAAGCAGAGCAGGCTGGCTTGGCTGGAGTCCCCTCTGGCCTCAGCCTCCACTGACAGGGCATCTGTCTTCATTAAAGCTCAGCCAGTGTGCATGACGGCCACTGAAATGCTGGTGTCTTCACGATTAATGAAGACAGATGACCCCCCCCTCCCCAAGAAGCAGTAAAAAGGGACAAAAAGCAGGAGGATGAACAAACAGAACAACATAAAAATGTATTTAAAAAAACTTTAGAGCAGCTCCCAAAACTCGAGAGCAAAGTTAAGCTGCTTATCTGATTGCTCGGGCTCCTCTTATATTCTTGATTGTTTTTCCACTGTCATATCTGGCTTGGCTCCCTCCACACTTCTCCCACCATACCATGCATGCACACACCCCCACTCCTTTCCACTCTCACACACTCTCTCACAGCAGTAGCAGCCCCCTGGAAGTAGATGAAAATGGACCCCAGTTGTTGTTAGAGCCAGTCTTGTCTGAAGTCAGCGGCAGAAGAAGGAAGAAAAAAATTAGGTGGATAGAAAAAAAAAGTGCAAGAGAGAGAAGAGAAAGTTGGCCTGAATATCTCTCGGCTTTCTTGAGATTTGTATCTATTATTATTTATTCATGCATTTATCTGCTAAATAATTAATCTACTTACTAATTCATGGCTGTTTGGCTCTGGAGGAATATCATTATCCATCTAGTATCCAGAAGCATAAACAAACCTCTGACCTACAAAGACTGCAGCAGGCTCAACAAAACTTTTAACAACTGTAATGTTAAAACAGGCGACATTTGTCATCAACTTTTCATGAGAAAGACATTGGAGACAACATTTCTAGTGTCAGCCCCACACTATGAATAGAAGATAAGCTGAATAAAGTATATCTAGCACATCATTGTCTTCTCTTCCTGTCACTCACCAAACCTTTTCCTCTTTCTAGTATGCAGCACCTGGCAAGGTCAAACCCCAGGTGGCTAACATTGTCACTGAAACTTAACTCCATGAGCTCAGACTCACAAGTCAAACACAACTACACAAACACACACACAAGCACATAAAAACACATACACACAGTGCATATAATATCATAGCACAGAACTTCTTTCAGATGGCTGAGCAGCTCACACTGGCTGTGGGCTGAGAGGAGAGGAGAGGAGAGGAGAGGAGAGGAGAGGAGAGGAGAGGAGAGGAGAGGAGAGGAGAGGAGAGGAGAGGAGAGGAGAGGAGATTGTCTGTCTCTGTCTTTTCCTGTGTTACTCTGTAGCCCCTGACAGCAGCCCCCTTGGCCAAGCCCTGAGGGGTAAACAAGCCAGCACTGAGAAAAAGAAGGAAAGAGAAAGAGAGAGACAGAGGGAAACATGATTGTGTCATACAAGAAATCCAAACAGGATGCCACTTACACTGAACACTGGCACTGCCCGTCCAAGCAAAGGGGTCCAACCCAGCAAAAAAGGGGTTCGCTTTCCGCAGCATGCATGCACCACGACTGGTGACATCATAGAGCTGACGGGGGCCCATTCCCAGAGCCTCCATACAGTCGAACATGGTACCCCCCACCCTCAGCAAAAATCAGCGAGAGCCCTCAGTCCTGCCTGTGTCCTGCCCTGCTTCCACTGCTCACGTCACTCACTGAAGCAGTGACAAGAACACGCAGCAGCAACAGCTATCTGGATTCACTACCTTCCTTTCCCTCCCTTCCCTTATCTCGTACTGTCACTCTCTCTGCTGTCTTTTCCTTCCGATGCTGGAGTTTTCCTCTTTCCCTCTCAGCTGGAATGCAGATATGGTTCCTGACTGGCTGAGCTGAGCGTGACTCTGACTCTCTTCTCTCCCCCCTGCCCTTGGGTGAGCTGCTCCCTGTCTGCTGTAACAGACCTAAATAACAGCCTCTCACAGCTCTCGCTGAGCCCCAGACACGGCGGAGTGAACCAACTGCTTCGGCGTGACGCTGCAAGAGGGGGTGGAGAGAAAGACAGAGAATGCCAGAGAGGGAGGGATAGAGAGGAACCCAGGAGGAGGGGAGAGAGGGAGGGAAAGGGGCCGTCCAGCGGAGTCTGCACTGGAGGAAGAACTGATCTGGTTAGAGGACAAAACTTTATTCCCATTCTTCTTGTGCTTTTTTGTCTGCGCCGTTTTTGTGTTTCATATTTCAGCCCTAAATGCAAACACCGCCCCCTCCCCATCGTCTTGCATTCAGATCTGGTCCCTGTCTCTGGTTTTCTTTACACTGCACCTCCCCCAGTTCCCTGCAGTAAATAAGACCCCCTCTCCCCCTCCCTTCTCTGAGCCCCCGTCTCTAATCATAACCATATTAAAGTCCAGCCACTGGCCGGGTGTGTATGTGTGTGTCAGAAAGAGAGCCAGAGAGAGAAGAGAAAGAACATTGTGCTGGGGTTGAACCCAGAAACCAGATGCCAGGGTAAATCCCTCCCTCTGCTCTTTCTGTTTCAGGGAACAGAGGATGGGCAGTTCTTTCTGTCTCTCCCTCTGGAAGTGCTTTAACAGTGATGAATGAGGGCTTCCTTGCTCAATCCCTGCAGTGCATTTACACAGACAAATATCCCCAATATACAAACACACCATGTCCTGGACACACTTCTCACAGGTTTACTTGAACTTGTTTGTGATTTATATCTCTGCAAAGAAATGCCAAAAGATGCGCAAGGAGGCAGAAGCAACAAGATTTTAATGCAGTTAAAAGCCTCTTGGATGCTGAATATTTATTGGCTTGTTTCACTGGGATTCACACAATAAAAGTAGACCATACACATTTAACCTTCATTAACACTGGCTGTTCTGTGCATTGATAAAAAAAGAAAAAGAAAAAGGTCAGTTTTAAAAAGCTCCAGTGCCCTCACAGTGACAGTAAATCAAGGGAAATCAATAGGCAGTACGCGGTCAATAAAAAAGCCTGTCACTGGTCCTAACTGTTGCTCAGCAGAGGGATGGACTCTGACTGGGCTAAAGCAAACAGCATGATACAATGGGAGATATATGATAATAGAATAGCTTCAGTCTGCGAGCTCCTCACATTCATCTCCCCCCTGTCAAACTAGTAGAAGTGGTACAGCCCAGCAGGCAAAAAAGACACCATTTCCTGTCAATCTGTGCTGCTGGCTACGCTCTCCATAAACACACAGCGCCCCGCCACCACCGCCACCTCCCTCCTCCTCCTCCTCCTCCATCTAACACTTCACTCTTTTTCCTGTCTCATGAAAGAAACCATGCTTTCACATTTCTAGCTATTTTGAATGATTTTCATTACAATGTTTATTGGTTTTAAATCAATTCCTCCAGTGGAGACTCATGGTTTATTTTCTTAAACTGGCACACACACACACACACACACACACACACACACACGTGGGTTGAGACTCACACACTCAATCTCACAAACAGGCTTTAACAGCTCTTTTGTTTCATCAAATAGTAAACAACATCAGTAGTTTTTTACGTGCTTCTTCATACAGCTGTCGGGTCATAAAGGGGGAAGCTTTATATGATGACAGGAACAGAACACGGGGGCTGCGTAACAAATCATTATCTATCAGAGATGCCACTGCTTAACAACAGTTTGCTGTAAAATAAATAAATAAATAAATAAATAAAAAACAAGACATTTTCTCTACCTCTCCACCCATTTACACAATAATTCAAAAAATGTTTCGGTCTGGATACATTTCAGATTAAATCATCAGTGCCTAGAGTCATATTTTTATGATCCACGAGCATTCTTCTCACACTCATCTTTCGTCTCCTTCCTGTTTTCTTTTTCCTCACTGCTAGCTTCATACAGCATTCTGGAAACTAAAAACTGGCTAATCCCCTGGCGCTCAAATGTTCTATGTAACATCAGTAGGGTTTGCCAGGGCTGCTCTGAACTGATGAGCTGCAAAAAAATCAATTTAAAATATCATGCGCTCACACTCATTTGTTTTTGGAGATTTACAAGCCCTATCCGGTTCCCCTGGTTTTGACATTTCTTTTTTACTGTGTTTGAGACTATAATTCAGACCACTAACTCCAGGTTCTCCAGTTATTGGCAAACTGCACTCTGAGATGTGAGCCTTCAAGGGCTTCAGAGGGTTTGCCGAGTAAGTTCAGACATCTAATCTACACATACTCCATACTGCAACTGACCCAAGCTGGTCCCTGCCTCCCCTTCTCTCCCCTCCCTCCTCCCCTTCCTTCCCCAGCCAGAGAGGTTGAACTCTAGAAGAAACCCCCACTGGGCCACTAACTTTCCCCCCAAACTTATCCTGCCCTCCCTTCTTCTCTCCCTCCCTCACTGGCTCGCAAGTCTCTCCATCTCTCTCCATAATACCCCCCCCCTCTGTTTCTCCAAATACTCTCGCCATTTCATCAAGTTCCCTATGGCCACTTTTTCCTGACTGCGTGATTTGTTTTAGTTGACAAAGTTCTCTGCTTTTGTTTCTGGTTTTGGAAATGGTTCATTTTCTGTGGCTGCCAACTTGCTGGCCACTCTGTGTTGATGTCTGCTTTCAATCATGTTTCATTTAAGCGATTAGAACAGATCTGACCACACATCTAAAATGTTGAAATATATATATATTTTTCTAATTAAGATTTTATATTTATGTCTCAGGACTTTATCCAGTCAGCTGGATCTGGTCTGCTTATTGCTCCATGTGTGCTGGAACCCAGGAAAATCAGGCTTTACTACTGTCTGACACTCTGATGCCAATTACAGATAAGACGTATACAACACATTGTTGCCACTTCCTCTGTATACAGTCATTCAAGTTCCAGCCGAGCGGTCAACAACGCAGTTGTGTGTGAGGTAATAAAGACAGAAGTCTTTATACACTAAACGCAGCATGGCAATTTCGAAAGGAATGTAAAGCTTTTGCATTTCTGATGTGGGCATGTGTGCAGTGTGTGGACATGCCGAAACAGATTGCTGGTGATGATAGAGACACTGAACACCAGCCCAGGAAGCCTTCCCACCAGAGCCAGATTCAGGTTACGCAGAACACACACATTTAAAAGCACACACATTCCATACAGGTTGTTTTTCTTAAGTTATTTTGTGGCTGAGCCTCTCAATAAGTTCCTGACTATCTTAAATATATATAAAAAAGTAACATCTAATTTATGTGATGGTGTGTTATGTTCATCAGTGAAAAGAAAGGGCAGTCCTTGCATTCCTTCCCATTTCATCCTTCAATTGCTCCTCCAGCCACAGATTTTATACATGCTGAGGTCTGACAAGAGATGCAATCTTCTCCATTCATCTTCCTCTCTCTCACATTAGATAATGTCACTGTCACTGAGGAGGGACATCAAAAAAGTCAAGAATGAGTTCTGAGAGAGCCAATTTTTCCAGTGGCGGCCATTTCCACTTTTGTTCACATGCTGGTCCCACCAAAGACCTCACAGAGCTACTGTTCAGAGCACTATCACTCTTGGCCATCTTTCTGTAAAGTTTTTTTCACTTTCTTTCTCTTTCTCTCGCTCTATCTGCACTGTCATGATATTCTGATACCCATGTTTTATAGCGAGAAAAAGATGGATCTAGTTGTTTGGCCAAAAATGCAAACCCCCGCCTTGTTCTCATGGGCCCGTCCTGGACCCGTGTGCCCTCCCACGCCTTCGGTGAACCCAGCCCTCCTTTCTCGCCATTGCGCAATTTTCATCCTGCACGTGCCCATAAAGCCTGTCTGAAAACAGACCCCTCCCATTTTTAATAGTAGCCCGTTTATCTTCATCTGTCATCACGTCAAAGTTGCAGCACACTTCATGGCTCCTCTTTTACCAGCAACCTTTGCTTACTTTTCAAATGCACACTCACACACAAACACGCATTTAAGACGTGCTAAGTTGCAGAAAGTTTCCAGCACTTAGGGCAATCTGGCTCAGCCTTGCAGTGAGGGATAATGAGAGGAAATCCAAGGTAAAGGGAGATGAGAAAAGAGGGAACCGTGCAAGGGAACTCTGGAGTGGATAAGACAGCAGGGTTTAGGTGGATATCATCATGGAGCAG
>JAMQGT020006275.1:0-13387 GCA_024447675.2 Pterophyllum scalare | reverse complement strand
TAACACTTCTAAAGGCGTAAATCACCTCTCCCTCTCTCTCCCTGTCTCCCTCCATCACTGCTATGTTGTTCTCTACACTTGCTATCTGTGCTGAGAGGTGATTGGAGACTTCCCAGTCTGATAATAGGCCGCCTATACACACTCCCTCGCTCCTTTTTTTTTTACAACCACAGAGAAGAAGAGAGAGGAGACTCATCAAGTAATTAAGGCCCTGGCTCTCCCTTGGAAATTAAAGGAATGGCCCTTTGCTCTCCTCTCTCTCTTTCTCTGCAGCTCTCTCCCTCTCTTCCTCTTCCTGCTGGGCTGATTGCTGTCTGGCTTCTTTCCTCACCTGAGTATTTCACTCTCTCTCCCAGCCAGCCAACCCATATTGCATTGTGCTGATGATTACCCCACTGTGGGTAATTGCGGCGGCTGTTCGCCCGATGTTATTTCCCCCACTCTGCACCCTTACAGAGGAGGCGCCTCCCCAGAGAAAGAGGATGGAGGAGTGCACTTTTAGCTGCGTGTGTGCATTTGTGTCTTTTTAGGAGGGGTGCAGCTAATAATGAGCACGCTGCATGTGTTATGTGTTGCTTTATTTTTTCCCAGACTGTTGGCATAGATGCTGTGCAGCTCGGTGTGTGTGTTTGCGAAGCCCCAGCAGGTCACGCACGCGGTCAGTTCCATCTCTGGCGTCCTTGAAGAGAAAAGTGGGTCAGAAAACTGCTTTTACCTTGGTGCACTCTTCCTCTTTGATAGGTCCAGGAAAGTCATAAAGAACCAGTCCACTTCACTGCCTGACAGCTTCTCTCACCCTTGAACCTCAGTGTCTCCGATGGCAATGCTGTGTCCAAAGATATTTTCTGGGAGAGATTCAGACCGACAGGCAGATTCATTTTTTAGCTGTTGTAGCAGGAGATCAGCCAACAGTTCCAATCAGATATGTGGTGATTTGATGCAGGTGAGTCTGTGTTTCTCTGCCTGTGTGCTCAGTGTGAGAGGGCTGCAGCCTCACAGCCTCAATAAGATTAGAAGGCAGAGGGATAGAAGGATGGCAGGAGGCAGGGGGCCACAGTGGAAGGAGCGAGCCCAATCTGTTGGCTGCATTTTCTGCACACTGTAGTTTAACAAGGACGTTTCTGTAATAATCCAGCCAGCTGCTGTCTAACAACCACTGATAGCATCACGGTGGTGTGTGTTTCCTGTAAATATGAATCACTATTGCAAGAATCACAATTTTTTTACTATTATTTTGCTTTAAAACTGCATTAAACCTAGACTGGAACACATTTATCTGCACAAACACCTGAACCCCTCAGTATAAGCTGATTTTTTTCTGTACAATTAGTGTGTCTAATGAAGCCATGCAAAATTTTACCTTCATACTATGAATCTCTCACGTACATGTGTCAGGGTCCAGATTTGATGCTTTTTAAAATGATTTTTCCAGCATTTTTGAACCCTCACAGCTTTATAAGTCCAGGGGATAATCACATGAAACTTTCAGGGCTGAAACACACATTTAAGCTCCATGAAACCTGCAACCAAATGAACTTTAAACCTACTCCAAGGATTGCAATCTGGATGTTCTTAATCCCAGAAGAAGTAGAAGATGATACAAATGTAGGTAAAAAGGAGATATTTCTTCTGCTCTGCTCTTCTGTCCCACATGCTGATACAAGCTCTGAAAGTTGACCCAGAATGCACTTTTTGAAGGTTTCAGTGAATTATCAGAAAACAGATTAAATGTGCAGGATTACAGAAAAATGTGATTTTGCCTTTAGATTGTGACTCTTGGACTGGTTGTAAAATTGATTTGGTTGCAGTTTTTAACAGAGCTTAAATGTGTTTTCAGCCCTGAAAATTTAATATGGATATCTCCTGGACTTCTATGAGGGCTCAAAAATGCTGAAGAAAATGTGACATAGCATATGAAAATGTGATTAAGAGCCAAAATTGTCATATTTTTAGGATATTTGTTCTATGAATTTTCACAACTTCTAGATTAACACACAAAACCAGATTTCATTTATTTATCTGTTTTCTATGTTTTTTGTTTTTATTTGAAGAATTTAAACTGCACCTGTTCTTTGAATTTTTGTGGTTTAGTAACAATGCAAATAAATAAATACTCACTTGTAGCACATTCATAAATGATTAAAATTCTGATAACACTTGGCTGTCCCTGGCTTTACGAGAAAAGGTCTATCGATCATAATCCACACAACATAATTTCCACAGGCCAAAGACATAAAAGTCGCTAGCAGATTTGACTGGCTGTCTTCCCAGTTCATATTTCCTGGTGTGAATGGGGTTTTCCTCGTAGCCATGAAGTTTGCTGGATGAGGATTTGGGGAAAATAGTGCGTTTTCTGTCTCCTGAATCCAAACTGGGAGCTGGATCCACAGAAGAGGGGCTCTGGCTCCCATTCTACTCTTGTTCTACTCTTGCTCTTAGCAGTCTGAGAGCAAAGTGCTCTATTGGGGTGATATGGTACTATGAGGTCTTTAAGATAAGATGGGGCGTGATTATTCAAGACTTTGTATGTGAGGAAAAGGATTTTAAATTCAATTGTGGATTTAACAGGGAGCCAATGAAGAGAAGCCAATATGGGAGAAATATGCTCTCTCTAGTCCCTGTCAGTACTCTAGCTGTGGGAGGATTTGTTGGGGGAAAAAATCCTGTAATATTAAAGTAGGTTGGATGCAGGGTCACGGGATTTGTTGGTTTGTGCTGTATCAATGTTTTGACAGTGTGGTCAATGTAATGCCTCGCTGGGATTTAGAGGGTTTGGGTGGTTTAGTTTAGGGATATAGTGGATCAGTCTTTTTTTACACTGAGAACCTTTTGAATTACTAACCTCTGTGCTGTTGGGGCATTAAGGAAGGGGAGGATGGGGGGCTCCTGCGAAGACACTCCGAACTGACTGCCTCCTGAAAGCACTCCAAAAGTGGATCTGCACTCTGCACAGCCAGACGAATAAACAACACTGTCACAGTGTTTGGGTCCCTTTAAGTTAGAGATGAGATGTGTGCTGTTGGTTTTATCTTTGTGTGTTTGCAGTCCATTGATTGCCACTGAGCAGTGTGAAGAGGAAGAAGAGAAAAGGCGCCAGCTGGCTTCATTATCAGACCGATCCCATCTCCAATAAACACATATTTGCACACAGGCATACATTAATTCCACTTCTCATCACCAAGTTATCTTGTTCTCTGCTTGTATACCATCACTCCCCTCTCTCACACTTTACATTTGTTTCTCTAAAGAAGCTGGTTTTTGGAGGGATGAAAATATTTTATTCAGAGTTCCTGTGGATCCTCATATAGCATTTGATTTTTAAAAAGTAAAGCTATAAAATGTCTCAAAGGGTCTTATTTTCCCTTGTCAGACATCTTAAATTTTTTTAAATTCTGTTTTATTTAGATAGCGCCAAATCAGAACAGTCGCCTCAGGGCACTTTATATTGTAAGATAAAGTCCCTACAATGTTTACAGCGAAAACCAAACAGTCAAAACAACCCCCTATGAGCAAGCACTCGACGACAGTGGGAAGGATAAACTCCCTTTTAATAGGAAGAAACCTGTGGCAGAACCAGGCTCAGGGACATCTATCCTACCACTTTATGAAATACAATTATACATTTTTTTCATTTGTCTTTAAACTGCATGTTAATGTTGTCAGAAATCACAAATCAAACTGAGCTGGAAATTTAAAATTTTTGACAACAGGAATGAAAGCAGTGGAGATGGGACACTGGTCTTTGAACCTCTGTACTAGTCACTGGAACTAGTGGTTCCAAAGACCTCTGGAGAGAAAGATCAATGGAAAAGTTTACCTTCCCCGGGATAGGGTCCCAACCCGAAGACAGGCCTGGGGCCAGGCCTCGAGGGGGATGCCTGGTGGCCAGGTCTTGGCTCATGGGGCCTGGCCGGGCACAGCCTCCTGTAGGCCCACCACGTTCAGGAGGCATCATAGGGGTTGGGTGTGACATGTTTTGGGTGGCCACCAAGGGCAGAGGCCCTGGTGGACCAATCCCCAAATATCAAGGCTGGCTGTTCGGACATGGAACATTACCTCTCTAGGGGGATCCCGAGTTAGAGCATGCGATGCAGTCGTCCGACTGGGAGACTTCAGAGCTCAAATGGGAGACCTGGAGGGGCATGATTGGGAGGAACGGCCTGCTTGATCTGAACCCGAGTGGTGTTTTGTTATTGCACTAATGTGAAAATCACATTTGTCCATAACAAACACCATGTTTGAACATAAGGATGTCCAGAACACCCTAAGTTGCAGGTTGATTTTGTAATCATATCATCAGATTTGCGACCGTATGTTCTACAGCAGCTAAAACATGAAAAGCAACTCAGCTAATTAAAAAATAAATGCTGTGACAAAACAAAATCACTCGTAAAGGTAAAATATTACACTAAAGAAGCAGCTGGATGAACTAAATATGACACAGCGAGGAGCTTAAATCTAAAATGAATGCAGGTATTGTGGTATCTGTAACTGTCCTTGTCCTTGAGGCCATAAAACATATTGAAATGGAAGCATATGAATAAATAAGTAATGAAGCTCATCATTCTTTTTTACTTTAAAGCACCTGGAATGGTTCTGCATTGGTAGTTGGAATATTTCTTCATAAACTAGTGGAACAAAGTAGGGTCAGATCCACCTTCAACCCAAAACAGGTTGACCTGTTACAGTCTTAAATCCTAAATTTGACTTTAGGAAGCGGATCAGTCTGTTATCTACATGCAGAAAGGGTCAAAGATGAACATGAGGGATGAAGATTCAGGCTGGAATCCATCAAACACATGTGGATGATGCATTTGCAGTATGAGGACAGTCAGAGCGAGTCCTTCTTCATCTCCTCTGTGTGTGTGTGTGTGTGTGTGTGTGTGTGTGTCCACGGCAGTGAGAAGAATAGGGGATATGGAACATAGAGGAAGAAACAGAGAGAGATTTCATCTCCTCTCTGCCTGTATACATATCGAGAATGTAGGTCAGGCAGCCCCAGTCGCTCTCAGAGGCTGTGAGTGTGTGAATGTGTATGTGTGTGTGTGTGCATACACATCACATGAATAAAGCATGTGTCTCTGTTGTAATATGTGCTTATATGTGTGTGTGTTTCTGTGTGGCTGGTGTGATTTCTTTGGGCGTGATGTGTGTAGTTTGTGTCACAGCCCATTTCCCATACTGCAGTGTACATCACCATACAATAGCGTATCATTACAGTGAGTGAGTGTGTGTGCGTGTGTGCGCAGCCAGTCTTCCAGCCTATTTACAGTGTGTACTGTGGCTTTGATAGATATAGAAGCCCAGAAAAGGGCAGGCATGGTCCCTTCTATTTCTCTGAGGAATACACACACCATAGGAAAACCACACACACACACTTGAAGGATTCTGGGTTGAGAAGTCTAACAGTCCTTGGTCATATATTCTTCCTTTGTAACAAAGGAGGGGAACAAGAATAGCTGTGTGCACATCCCTGTGTGTGACAGTGTGATTGTGTAAGCGTGTGTGTGTGTGTGTGTGTTCCCATTTCAGCTGAAGGCCGATTCCTCCTTCGCTTTGCCGCCTGTCGCTGTCCTTGTGCTGAAACGTGCAGATTAGCAAACCGACTGCATGACTGGAACACCATCGACACCACCAACAGCCACGCCGTGCTACATCAGTTTCTGTCACAAATACACTCCTTTGTCTGTCTTCTTTCTTTTCTGACACACACACAAACACACATTTTGTCCTGATGAAGACTCACTGAGTTGTGATTTGTCATCAGCCTCCACATGAAGACCTTCATCAGAGGACAGACCCATCACTTACACTCTGATTATAAAGACCCAGGAGCCGAGGACCAGCGTGTGTGTGTGTGTGTTTGTGTGCGTGTGCGTGTGTGTGTCTGTGTGCGTGTGCATGTGTGTGTGTAGGTAAAGGGGGCGGGGGGTATTTTTTTGGGGTAGATGGAGGAAAAATTCATCTGAAACTTAAGAAATGAATTTTGTTGCACAGAAGGTGATACTACATGAAACTTGGGGCGATTACTCACATTAAGATTTGACTTTTACCTTACCTGCCAATAGGTGGAGAGGTTATGTTGGGCTGTCTGTTAGCAGGATAACTCCGAAAATTATGAACAGATTTTGATTAAAATTTCTGGAGATTTTGGGGTGGTACAAGGAAGAGTTGATTAAATTTTGGTGGCGATCCAGCTCATGAGCTGGATCCAGGAGTTTGTAAAAGGATTCTTTTCCGGGTGAGGTATGCGCTCTACTGAGTGCCCTTCTAGTTTTAGATGTTTTGTGTTTATACTAATGAAATTTTATCTGCAGTTCCTCTGATGTCCAGCAGAGGCACCACAGTAAGCCAGTCCCCATAAACTCCCATGTTAAAACTTTCCAGCAGAAATAAACATGTTTTACAGCTGATACAGAAACTGCTTCCACTTTTAGTTAAACAGTGGCAATGTAATCCACAAAATAAAACTTTTACCAAACCCAAAGGCCTCTAATGTTTTAAACAAGTAAAAATGATGAACTCTGTCAAGTGAGTGATTTTGCTTGTTTTTATTTGTCTTTATTTTTTGTTTAATGCTTAGTTTTAGTTTAGTTTTTGTTAGTTTTAGTTTTTTTTATATTTTATTTGTCAGGTGCAGGATTCAAGGTGCAAGAGTAACTATTGCTTAATAAGAATTGATAAAAGATACTATTTAAAAATTTGAATTCAACAACCAACTGTTCACAAGACAGCAGCATTATGTGCTAAATGTGTGTAATATTAAGTACACACATGAACATCATGAGACATCAACAGGGAGAAACTTCCAACAAAGTTCAGCATCAGTGCAGTAGATTAACAATACCGACATACAGTGTGTAACATTGGAATAGCGACTGTTTGACAAAAACAAACTGAACTCTTTGAAGGAGTCAAAGCTCAAATCCAGCTGCATCCTGATGTTATCACCACATGATGCTGGTTCTCTGTCGGAGCTGCTCAGAGAGCTAGCTTGGTTAGATGCTCACTAATTAGACTTGCAGGTTCTTTGCAGAGCCTCTTTCCACAACCTACCCTAGTGGCCGATGATTATGTGTGTTAATTACTTAATTTGTTAATTCGTGGTTGCATGCTGGTGTTTTACATGTGGTGCCGGCTGGGACGTTTTCCTTGGTCCTCGCTCTTTGGGCTCAGTTTTTTGGTTGAAAACACAATTGTTCCTTTGTTTCAGCAGTCTCCCTCCAGGAATTTGTTGACATTTGTTAGTCCTTATGTTGATGCTTTGATAACACTGGTCAACAATAATTTTGCTACCTGGAGAAAAATACCTATAATTAGAATTTCTCTAGCACGTCAGGTTCTTGAGTTATGCACATGCCAATATTTAGCTAATGTGCTGCTGTACTGGCTCTTCTCATAGAAATGTAGAGTGTGCTAAGATTTTCTAATTGTGAAATTAAACAGAATTTGGGTGAAAATGGGTGATTTTGGGGTGCTGAATCCAAATATGGTCATTAAAATTCAATCAACTAAAGTTTAACTGTCAATATTGAGGATCAACAATGCCAGAAATTTGAAATTTCTTATAGTGACTGCTTTGATCTGTCAATAGATAAAAACAAAGTTTTAGTGTTACATCAAGTGATGGAATAGTGTTTCTGGGGCATTGACTGCTGATCTCGCCTCAAAGATAGTTTTTTGAAAATATGAAAAACAGCGAGATATTTGGCAAAAGCACCAAATATAACACACTTCAAATGTTCCAGAGAAAGCAACAATCTGTTCACCCAAGATCATTTCCAATCACTTGTGGTAGACCTCCACAGTGGCTCTATGGCTTTTTCATCATGGATCAGGTTATATCATTCAAATGCATGGGTTGCAGAATGTCACTTAAGATTCACTTCCTTCAGTCTACCCAATTTGGGTGATGTGAGTGATGAGCATGGTGAAAGGTCCCATCAAGATATCTCTGAAATGGAGACCAGGTACCAGGGGCGCTATAATGCACACATGATGGGTGACTGCTGCTGGTTTCTACAGTGTGAAACTTCCGTGAAGCACAAGAGCGAGTGTTTGTCACACTTTTGAACTGTTTAGGCAGAGTAACTGTGGACTGTATTAGTTTGACATTTATTTGATTGATTTTGGTATCTGTGTCTTTTTTTCACCAGTTGTGTGTTCATGGTGTACTTTTCTAATAAAATCACTGACGTCGAGTTTGGTGATTGGCATTTATTGGCATAGTTACGTAACTCAAGATTAATAATGATAATTAACCCATCAATTAAACTTTTAGCTCAGTCTGACATATTCCACAGCTAATGTGTCTTTATGACCTACAGTATTTAAAACCATTCATCACTTCTTTCAATAATGAAATAATAATAATGAAATAATATTTGAAATGTCACACAAACAGCTGTCTCTTTGGTTAGCAGTGTGTGGCTAGCAGCAGTGGCAGCAGGTTAACATGCACATGTGGTTACTGAGCATTTCAGTTGAGTGGCCATGTGCCAGTTAAGTCAAGTAGTTGTCTAGTAGTTGCACATTCCCAAGTAAAACCCTTGTGAATATAGACAGGAATAAAACAGGAGGTGCGTTAAAAATGCTGCTAAAGTAGAGATTTACAGGTCAGATTGGGAGGAAAAGTCATTTAAAGTTAAAATTAGAATTTAATCAGCTGATTTCTTACATAAAAGAAAAAATTGTGTTACAAGGCTTTGCAAAAATGTTCAACAGATGAAGAAGAGGAAACACCTAAACGTGTTCATCATGGAAACAGGAAACAAACAGCAGGATTGTTTCTTTTACCTCTCGAGCTGCTGCTTTATCTGAAGCTTTTACATTTCTTGCAGCTACCAACATCTGAATTCCCTCCGCCTTTGTTTTATTCCCATGTTTTCTGAATGAAAATGCCCCGGAGGCTGTTTTTCATAAAGCAAAAGACAGCGGGGCCACGGTCGTAAAACGAAAATATAGTTTGAGTGTCCCATTGTTTCACATTAGGGTTTCCTGTTAATAGCCACTTTCAAAGTTGTTTGTGCGATCCCCTTACAGCCCACTCACGCTGCTTCCACGCGTACCATTCAAACTACAAAGGAAGTCTACAAAGAAAGTGGAAAGTAGAGGTGTGTGTGTCTGTGTGTGTGTGTTTGGATGGGGGAGGGGGGTAGAAAGGACCTCCTGGTGGTTGAAAGTGAAGTCCGCTTAAGCACCACCACTCCTTTTACATAACGCAGACACACTCAGTGTGCGTCTGTTAGTCCTCAGGGAGCAGCCATTGTTTGGATTTACTCTTTCAGATAGGTGTGTGTGTGTGTGTGTGTGTGTGTGCTGTGTGTGTGTGTGTGTACTATGACCGTCTGGTGTGTTCCTATGGGGGCCTTCACTCTATACACCATTGACACCTCATCTGTTCACCCTCCATACGTTTTCTCAATTAGCTGCAGCGGATGGAGGAGCACTGACAGGCGGAGGGTTTGACATGTCTCACACCTCCATCTCCTCCGTCTTCTTCTCTTTCTCTAACTCAGGTCATTTTTTTGACAGAGCGGGGATCCCCTCTCTGCCTCCTCTTCCTCCCTCCTCTTTCCTCTGCTCCTCCAGCTCAGCAGAGGATGGAGAACTGAGGAGAGAAATCATGGAGGCAGGCACGGATCATTAGCTATATTTGTCCCCACTTCCTGCAGCAGATGATAGATCTAGCTAATTACCCCATGTTGCCAAGCCTATCGCACACGACAAGCGGCCGTCGTTATGGCGGAAATCAGCACTGGCTTTGGTGTGCGCTGCATAGCTGATGCTATATGACTATTCATGAGCCTGGAGTCAAAAGAGGAGAGGAAATTTCAGATCCTGTCACGGCTCTGTGTGTGAATATAATTGTTCTGGGAATGATTTTAATGATGCATGTTCTCCTTCCTCCCTCTGTGCAGAAAATGAGTTTGGAGGAGACGTGGTGAGCCGCTCTAGCTGAACGTCAGAAGGTCACGCTGGAAGCAGAGGTCGGGACCAAAGAGCTGTGTCACGCCCACAACGTTTCAGGTACATCCTGTCTTCATCCAGTTCAGCCATGTTCACATTTCTCTGCCTCTGATGCTAATGTGCAGGATTGTTTATAATTTAGTTGCAGCTGGAATGCAGCTACATCCAGGTCACCACAAACTGTATTTAAAAAATGGAAGTGGCCTCTGAGATGCAACCTGAGGGCCTGTTTTGAAGCCTTGATTTCAGCATTTTAGCTGTCACCATGTTGGTGTTTTAGGCCACGATAAGACTAATTCAGAACATTTTCCTCTTGAAAACATGGCAAAATTAACTTCCAGGACTCTTTATATTATTTTCTGATTTATTAAATGATTTAAAACACAAATTCACATGAAAAATTTGCCAGCAAAAATGGAACAAGAATTTTAAATGCTGCTTCAAATTATGCAAACTGGTGCATGTTTAGATCATAGACTGTTAAATGTTAGCATTTTGGCCACAAGCATGTAGGCATGTGGGTTTTTTGAAGCCAGAAGTGACCATATGTGGAGAGTTAAGTTAGCAGCTAATGCTAGCTAGCTGTATGGGAACATCACACACAAATAGATATCTGTTAATTAGTGCTCAGGAACATTAAAAAAAAATCCCAGAATTTCACCCAAACTGGAGCTCCACCTTTCTGTTTGTCAAATGAAGCCTCAGCAGTCATATATTCTGTCAGATAATTGCATTAAAAATGCTCCAAAATGCTCCAAAAGAACAAACACCATCCAGAGGTCCAGTTCAGGGACTCCAGTTTGCTGAGGGGAAGTCTGGCAGACAGCCGCCTGTGTCGCCATCCACCTGTCAGTCAGAGAGGCCATGCCCCTAATTATGCAGACTTTAAGCCTTAATCCAATTGAAATAGATGAGTTATAGAAGCATCCTCTCCCCATACAGCTGTTATGAAGGGGGAAATTATCTACAGAGACCAAAGCAGTTTGTGTGTCAGGCTGTAAACATGTTTCTTTCTGCTGGAAAGCTTTAACATGGGAGTCTGTGGGCACTGACTCACTGTGGTGCCTCTGCTGGATGGCAGAGGAACTGCAGCCTTTGGAGCTTCACTGTTAGCTTCAACAACTGACTGGATATAAAAAGTGGATGGAGCTACCATGTCACCTACTGGTTGGTGAAATCCTGTTTAAAAAGTGTTTTCAAAACAGATTTTTACTTTAGCAACCTGAACCTGGACACTGAGCCCATGAACTGATCAGGCAAGTGTTTGCTGAGCTCAGAGATCAGGTGAGCGGGAGGCTTATGTTTTGTTAGCCTGTTTTAAGGACTTTCCGTTTTAGAAAATCAAATATGAGCTAGTAAAAATCCAACCTATTTACAGCAAGAAGTTCATTTCTTCTGTGTTTTCCTCGGTGATTGCTGCTTTCAAAAATGAAATGTTTTAGATGCATCCTGGACAGCGAAGCAGAATAAAATTGAGGTTTTATGACGGATAAAACATGAGATCCGTTTAGGCTTTAAAGAAATCATGTTAGTTTCACATCCGTATGGTTACAGCTCTCTGTCATCAGCGGACCAGCTGATAAATTGTTTTATTATATTCCGATCACAGCATTTCAGAGCCCCACACAGCTGCTGTCACCCACCAAAACCATTTTCCATCCTAGTTAGGAATCACTCCCCAGATTTCAGCTTCCCTCTCTCTCTCTCTCTCTCTCTCTCTCTCTCTCTCTCTCTCTCTCTCTCTCTCTCACACACACACACCCAAACACACACATACACTGAGCGCCCACTCAGATGCTATCTCCGCAGCCCTTCACACTAATTCAGATGCACTTAGCATCGGTTTGGCACACGTGTTTACTGTCACTGGATGATGCACGGCGTAAATACCTATTTGCAGTGAAATTCGATAATGCCAGCGCAGTTTTGGTGGCTCCCCCCTGCTGCTATGCTGCACAGAATATCAATTTGAAAGTGTGTGTGTGTGTGTGTGTGTGTGTGAGGGTGGGGTTGGGCGCCATATGCCTGAAACGCATTCTCCCAAAACTTCAAGGGTAAAACAAAGGGAAGCAATAACGATGTGAATTGTTGTGACAGATGTCTGAGCAGCCCCCCACCCCACCCCCATCCTGCCCCCATCACCACCTAAATCATAAACACGCACATGCAAAATGCTTGTTCTGTGTCTCTGTGCATATAACAGTAATCACTGCATTTCTTTCCGTCTTTCATTCAGACCTTTATCTACATTGTATTTTTCTATCAAACTTGACTCTGATCAATACTGCTGCTGTTTCCTGCATGTGAGCTGAATTAAGAGTCTCACATCCCATATGCCTGTATTTTTAACCTTCAACCAGAGTTTAGATATTTCTGCAATATAGGCTGTGTACTGCAGATTGAAATTCATGGCTGCAAATTAGAAAACATGTAAAGAACATCTGAATAGGATGTATTAAAAGGATGCATATATATGTATGTATTACTTATTGGCCTGTGCTCGGGTTTGAATAAACCAAACAAACCCAAGAGGACGTCATGTGTGAAATGAAAGATTGAATTACCCCACCTAGCTTCATTAACATTAAGTTTGTGCTTCAACATTCTCAGCCTCATCTTTGAAGTGGACTTATTCTGCTGTTTCCAACTCTTTGGTTTTATTCCTGACTTATATCAGAGCAGCTTTGCATGATTCACAGTTCAAAATAATTCTTCTTTGTCTGATTCTGGGCCTCCCCTCAGCCCCTCAGCTCATCCTCTGTCTGAAACTGTTTTAGATTCTCCCCCTTTAAGACAACTTTATTCTGATGTGCATTCTCTCCCAAACAGCAGGTGGGTGGGGCTTCTGTCTCTGAGATAACCATATAAGGGCTATTCCATCTCTATGACATCATAGAGATCCCACAGTAGAAAAAACTGATTAGCTGGGTGCAGTCTGTGCTTTTAGTGCACAGGGATTACTACACATACACTGAGCTCATTATTAGAAATATTGGTCATGTTTAATATGAACATAAAAAGAAGCAGAATTGTTCATTTCAGTGAATGTTTTTTGAAAACTGTGGTTTATCAGGGCTGTCAGGCATTGGCTCAAATTTTACCACTAATGAAGTTTACAAGAAAACCAAGAGATGCTATTAGGCCTTGCCCATTTTTGTCAGAACAATGTTCAAGTTGAGATATTTTAGATATCATGTTTAATTTTTCAACATTTGTAGTTGTCATTCAGTAATTTTTAACTGCTAGAACAAATTTGGTTGAAATCTGCAGACTGAAAACATGAAAACAGTACATTCTTACATACATACATAAAAAAGCCAGAAACATGGTTCCCTTTTTTAAATGTCAAGCTTGATAAGGCAATTTATTGTTCTAAATGTAGAAATCAAACCTCTTTACTACATAAAGACTAATTTGG
>JAMQGT020006272.1:0-12651 GCA_024447675.2 Pterophyllum scalare | reverse complement strand
TCTGTGTTTCTGATCAAATATCCTTACTTCCTGCCCCCCCCCCCATGCCATTCAAAAAATCCTGGAAACACCCCTGCGCTGTGCTGATACATTTACTTGCCGTACTAGAAAGCCCTCCACCCCCCATCTCTCAGGCCATTATGCGCTGGTCAGATGGATGATGGGTAGGGTTTCCTGTAAGCACTGAAACAGCTTTATCTCACACACTGCCAGCACCCCACATACACAGAAGCCCGGGTGTGAAAAAAAAAAAGCCCCTCCAACATAACACAGCTTCCTGCTCGTGTTTCCAACAATGCTGCTCCTCAGACACTGTCTCACTCAGAGGGTGGATTAAAGCAGCAGCCACAAGTTTCCAATCAGTCGTCCACATACTGTACCACTCAGGCACGCTAAAGGAAGTACATTTTTCCTTTTTCATCCGCAAGAAGAAACCTTTTATTCTGCTTGTTAACCTCGGGAGCCACAGTTAGCAGTGTCCTCCCACGAGGCCCCCTCTGAGCAGACAGCTATCATGAGACTCTGATTGGATTTGCTAATTCATGAGCTGATGCCTTTTTTTGGGGGAGACACATACACATGCAGGGAGGTAACTTCAGGCTATTGTATCTTAAAATATCAGTCGATTCTGACCCAAATTGTACCACAAAACGAGTGGCACTGTCACCCGCCTGCTGGGGGCAGAATTTAAGGCTCCAGCATCAAACTAAATGGCAGATATTGCAACTCCAGACCAACACCTCTCCTCTGCTGCGTTTCACACCCCACCGCATGTGCAGGTGCAACCATTAGGACTTTTATTAGATCTGATGGCTCCTGAGCCCATGTGCTTTTTTTACAACAATGCAGACAAGCGCCACAGTCAGAGTCAGGTGGGGATTGCTGTACGTGTAAAACATCAACTCAAATGTTGTGATCTTGATCAAGTCCACTGAAAAGTAAAAAAGGAAAAAAAGGGCTAGTTTTTCCCTTCACCATGTAGTATTAGAAAACTGTCACTATTTATCTGAAGGGAGGTGTGTATATGTGTGGGCGGGTACTGATCAATACTAGAGACTCAATGATTACTTTGACAATTGACTTTTCTGCCAGTAGTCTGAGAAAAGAAAAGTGGTGCTTTGTGCACTTTTCCAGACATTACAAGACTCTCACAGATCAACTGCAAGAGGCTGAATACAACAAATCCATCATAAGGCCTGGATTATGTTTATATATTATTATTATTTGTTTAAAGGTAAATATCTGCGGGTACAAATCACTCTGGCTGAAGCTAACTAAGCTATGTGAATTTTTTTGTTCCCTTGTTGTATTTTGAAGTTGTTCCATATGCACTTGGCTCATAGCCAGCTTCCACCGGTGTTATGTGTCCAGGCTGGAAGATGACACGTCTTGATGAAAATAAGCTTGTAGCTTTTTGTCTGCTTAACATGATTGAAAAGTGGTTTTGGTGATGTAATAATGTTTTGTATCAGTTATTGATGCCAGAAGTTCAGATATGTAAATTTTTTTCCACTTAACCTTCAAAAGCAGAGTGCAATAG
Organism: Pterophyllum scalare; assembly: GCA_024447675.2. NCBI lineage: Eukaryota > Metazoa > Chordata > Actinopteri > Cichliformes > Cichlidae > Pterophyllum > Pterophyllum scalare. The sequence continues at coordinate 11,111 of JAMQGT020006272.1, read as the reverse complement.
GTCGTTGCCAAACCCTTGATCCATCCATCCATCCATCCATCCATCCTCTTGACCTTTGTGCTGTTTGGTAACCCGGCAAATGTAACGTTTCAGCGTTCAGAATAAACGTCAGCTGATCATCTTTTCTCAGCGTCTAATCATGGTAGAAAAATAGTTCCTCGATGAACGTTGAACAGATGTTGCAGATGTTACCATGACAGTTGGGTTGTGGGCAGTGTGTCTTCTTGAATAATAAATCTGGGCTATCCTTACCCAGCAAACACTGCAATGTTGAAAAACTGTCAGCTGGTGGATGTTTCTTGATGTCTAGTCATGGTAGAAAAATAGTTTCAACATGAGAGTTGAACCAGTGACGCGGATGTTACTATGGTATCAGTTTAAAGCACATTTTCATCGTCGCCTCGATGTCCACATTAGACTTTCTAGTAAGAGAAAGCTTGTGTTCAGTAGTTAGTTTCTTCTCTCTTAAGTTAAAAAAAAAAGATGGGAAGAAAAAAAAAACCTTACCTTGAGGGTAACACAAACTCTGTGACCACTTGTTTCTAAATCCTCCACTGACCTGAGGTCACGACTCCGTATCCTTAGCAACATCAGCCTGAGAGATGCTCTATTCTTCCTTGAGTGTTTTTTTTTGTCCAATATAGCAGCAATTGTGAAATGGGGGTTTGTGATGTAGGTAGTTTCTTGAGTATGTGACTTCAAATCCAGCTTTTAAAGGCCTTCCAGGTTCTGCTCATTGAGCTCTGCGTTTGAAAAGTTTGAAGGCAGAGAAGCTCAGAGTAGAGCAGATGATGGAGGAACGCATGGAGGCTAAAGCTCACAGACAGGTGAGCACAACAAAAAAGTGCATGCTGTTGTAACTTACTATAAGCACTGGCTGCACAATGTTTCCCACTGCTATATGTGCTTAAATTAAAACCAAAACCACCAGAGAAATCTAATATTATTTGAGTAAAAGTGTTAGATTAGCACTGACAGCCACTTTCATTCACACATGTTACCTAAAGAGAAGGCGGTATGTATTAATATTAAATTACAAACATGTTAAGGTACTTAAGGTGCCACTCCTTTAGAAGTGCTTAATTAATGTTGTCTGGTCTTACATTTAAAAAACGTTAAAGGTGTTAATTGTGACCAAACTACATATGTTCCCCATTCTAAATTGGAATGCTTCCTCATAAATAATTCACTAATAGTTTAACATTTATTAGGGACAAAATACAATATTATAGTGCAAGAGGAAGCAATGTGATACAGTATCATATCGCACCAATTCAACTGCCAATATTTTTCTCACTATGCTCATCAAGTGAATGACCATAAAGTAAGTTAACCAACTCGCCATAATGAAGAAGAAGAAACTCACAAACAGCAGGAGAAAGCTAATCAGGGATATATTATTAAAAGTGAAAAATAATGAAATACCCACATACTGACACCTTATTGCACTGCATGGATGCATAATTCCTGCTTTTGCCCTTTTTTTTCTCCTTCAGTTGCACAGATATCGTGATGCACAGCATCTGCTAAGATCCACAGGTTCTATTCCCATTCATTGGGAGTGGAAAAAAGTCAGCACAAGTGGAACTATGACCTGTAGTAATGGAACCCTTAGATTTTTAAACACAGGGGAAGAGAAGGTGGACTAGTAATCACAGCCCAGTCTACTGAAGGCAGTGTTGCTCTGTGTTATTTATAACTTAGCTGGAATGCTGCTTTGTCAGCTTACACAGTTTAGTGTCGCCAGAATCCCTTCACACATTAATTGTGGCCTTTCGTCTACCTTACTACGGCTAGAGAGGGACGTGGTGTGTGTCTAAACAACGTTTCACTAAGTGGGAGGCGCAGTGCACTTGATGCTTTAGGGGAAAGAAGGCTGCTCTGTTGTGCTGGCTGTTTGCACGATTTCAAAAACATCTGCCTAAAATCATCAAATCTAATGATCAAAAGCTAGAAATGGACTTTCCATTTTATGCATGCATGAAATATTTTGGTTTCATTGAGAGCAAATGGTGAATAGATGCGTACTTAACACAGCACTTCTCTGCTCTAGAACCCAAAGTGCTTTTCAGTAACAACATTCCTACATGCAGGCGCTGACAAGGGAGAATGACTCTTCCTGTGGTGCCGATACCTTATAAAGCCAGACTAAAAAAAAAACTAGTGTTACTATCGCATGTCATCCAAAAGTGTCAAGGGGGCAGTAACTGAGAGATTACTGACTGAAAGCATGAATCTGAGCTTATAGCTATAGAGTATGGTCATGCAGAATAATGACTTATAGCGACTATACATGCTTATAAGCATCTTTATATTAAGTTTTACAGTGAACCATTTTCCTCTATTTAAACTGGCCAAAACCCAGAGATGCAGCTCACAAGCACATATTCACTTCCTAAATATGTACATGATCATTTTTATTACTTTAAAGGCACCTTTCTCTTTCACCTTTTTCTAATCTAATGTTTACTCAGAGTACATTTCAAATGACTTACTTTTAATTACTTACTTAATCTGTTCCTGACTTTATAAACTCTGAGTAACTTCTGTCAGGGCAGGGACACTCAAGAGTTCTTTAATCTCACTGAAGCCCTCTTATTAAAGAGGGTTAGCGGTTAGGGTTAAAGGAGCAATTAAAAAATTAACAGATTAATCAATAAATATTATAAAAGTGCTGGAGTTATGAAAGTTGCGCACGTAGTTTTCTCTGTTCATTTTTAATTGAGACCATGGTATTATGCCAACCTTAACCACTTTCTATGATGACTTATACAAAAACATAAATTATGCAAAAGGCAGTGCTATGAAACAGCCCCCAAAATATGAAAAACAGCGATGCAACAGACTTGTATTAGTAGGGAAACAACAGTTTAAAAAGCAGGAAGAAATCATGCACAGAAATATCTATAAAATATACCCCCCCCCCAAAAAAAAACTATTAAAGGAGAAGATTGCATTTTCCCTCATGAAATAAACACTAATGTCTATTTTTCATGAAGAATGTCTATGAAACAAATCTTGTTGTCCATGTAAAAAAAGGCTAGTAAACAGTAGCTGCATAAAGTAATAAACAAAAAGCAAATAATAAACAAAGAAAATCTGGAAAAAAATGAGCTTTATTGTGCATTCAATTTGTTATATATTATATATATAATGACACTAGTAGTATTGTAAAAGCCCCAGCAAACATATTTTATCAGTTTGTATTTCAAAAGACACGTTCCAATTATCAATATACTTTAAAGTGCACTTTTCAAGTTTTCCTTGACAAATTTTTTTTGCATCTAAAAAGAAAAGAAAAACTCACATTGGGAGTAAATTGGCTTTATGAAACCATATTTACATATAAGAGCAACTAGAATTACAAAATAAAACTTTATTTCCTCTCACGAAATGCCTGACTAAAGACCCTCCATGAGCCTGATTCTGCTGGAGGTTTCTTCCTGTTAAAAGGAAGTTCTTCCTCACCACTGTCTCCAAGTGCTTGCTCATAGGGGATCATATGATTGTTGGGGTTTTCGCTGTAGTACTGTAGGCTCTTTACCTTATACCTTTCAATATAAAGCACCTTGAGCAAATTTAAAATGTGTACTGATATCATGATGATGAAATTACCATTGTTTTTGCGCTTACGCTTTTTTTTACTGTAAAATTGCCATAAAAATAGGAAAAATAATGGTTTATTAAATTTTAATTAACTATCAACTTACCTTTAATAAAAATTGCTATTATAAACCCTGAAGTCTCAATCCTGAAGCTGATTGTGTCATGTGAGGAGAAACTTCTTACCTTTGGTTTTTGAGGTGAAAAAGTACCGAAAAAATCCAGTGTTGGAAGAAATACGACCCATTATACAACTCTCTCTCTCTCTGTTTCTTTTTTTTTTTTTTTTAGTCAAGCTGTGCTCTAAAAACACCACGCTTAAAGCTGTCTTTGCCAACCAAGTGGACTATTCCCCACATAGCAGAGGAAGAACAGCTGAACATCCAGACAGCTGAGCGCATACTTAAATTGATAATTACTTTGGTCCATGTCTCATTGCCAGCCATTCTCAAAGGGACCGCACATCTACGCTCGTTAAATGGGCTGTTCGTGGCTGTTAGCCAGCGTTGAAGCCAGAACATTACCGGTCGAGCTGTTTGTTACGTTCAGCGTTTGACATTTGGTGAATGATATTCATCCAATGCAGGGTCCGTCTGTGGGTTTAGCACAGGGACGCGCGCTCTGCAGGAAAATAGATAATGAGTGTATTTGTCCAAACCATTGATCAACGCTAAACAGCGCAGCCCAGATAAATGCTGGTCTTTCTGTTATGTGTATCAAAGGACGATATTCCGTGTTGTTAAACGCTTCATTCTGCATTAATTTCAGTAACAATTCCACTTCACCAGCCCAATGGAACAGCCTGCAGGCATAATTGGGGAAACCCATCTTAAAAGTTGAGGGTTTATTGAGACAAATGCTGCTTGCTGTGCTGAAATGAGGCTTGGATCTTACTCAGCTTGTTCTACAAGGAGCACAGATTTGTACAAAGTCCAGCCAGATTTCCGGCTTCTGACGTTCAAACACAAAAACAGACTGCTGTAAAGTACGACACAAACACGAGAAGAGTCCAAGGTTTTGAGAGACTGAGAGTAAAGGTCCCATTTTTGCAGCTTGAGTGTGGGCCAAGAATCCAAATAGACATCCACATATTTCACACATATTTGTGGAAAACTAGGACAACCTGAAGCTCCTGAAGGCCCTGCTCAGAAAAGAGACATTTTCAAAGTTTGAGCTGAAGTTTAGTCTAAGGGTCAAAAACCATCACTGACAGATAAATCAGGCGAAAGGGTTCAGGTTGGTCATGGAAGGTAGGAGTTATGGTTTGAGGTGAGTCAATCGAATGCTGCCACAGCTATATGTCCAAATCTGTTTTAAAGAGCAGCCTATTTGATCTTGTAATAGACTGGAAACTAACACATAAACATCTTGAGATAGTTGGACTGGTTGATTTGAAAGTGAAAAGTATAATATTAGGGACCGTCCACAAATAATTGGGAATTCACAACATTTTAAGGATTTTTTTTCTTCTTTTTTTTTTTTTTTAGCTTAATTAAGGAAACTAACTACTAGGAACAATATGCATATTAGATACTTGCAATTAAACCATTTGCTCCTTCAGTCAAGTCTGGAGCTTGGCAAAAACATCTGCATTAGAGATAGTTGGTTTTAGGGACAGTCCACAAATGTTCAGAAAATGGAAAGGGTTACATTATTCTTTTCTTTTAACATATCTGCTCAGCAATCATGGTTGAAACCCCAACAATGGATGGACTGAAGTCAACATGTTTCCATGTAGAATAGAGGTCAGGTCAGACGTCTCTTACAAAGTGAGAAATAAAGTTCAGATTATTTCAAAGAAGGAATTAAATTCATTAATCTTTGCTAATGTAGTTATTAAATGTTTGTAAACAGAAGTCCACAGAATGTCTTCTCCACATACACAAACTAGTGTTATCAGAGTCATTGTTTTTAGTTATGATTTTTAAACATTTAAATTCTGTTTTATTCTAATAAGAGATAGTAGAAGATAATCTTTAACACAAACTTTAAACAACAACATCTAGGGGATGTTGAAGACATACCTCAAACTGACATCACCATAACGTCCGCAACGCTGGTTCAACTTTCATTTTGGAACAATTTTTCTGCCACGACTAGACGTCAAGAAACGTCCACCAGCTGATGGTTACTCTGCATCGCAAACTAAAAATTATATAAAAATGTATACATGATCCATTCCTTTTCTTCTTGTTTCTTCTTTCTGGAGACTGCACTGCCCACAACCCAACTATCGAGCATTAAGTTGGCAATTCAGTAGTGTTTGGTTGTTAAATAGTGAAACCACCATCAAAGGTAAAGAGAAAGGAATCAATGTTTTTCATTTTTAAACCTGTAGGCTTCAGTTGTAACCAGCGTTGAGTCTCGTAACATCACAAATTCAGTGGTTTCCTGGTTTCATGTAACAGTCTCTGAATTCTTCTTTCTCGTCTTTCTAATGATGGTGAAACCAAATCAGCTACTTTGAGATATTAAAGGGAGGCTAAAAGAAGGTATAATATTGTTGTTTGTGGCATACCTTAGGCATTCACCTGGCTCCTACACATATCACAACTCTGGTTTTATTTGATGTGCAGTGGGTTTTTCATTTCATCAACCCCTGCCAGAATCCAAGGTGGTCCGTGTAGGGCTTTTAGCCTTGGGAATCTTACTGGACATAGCACAAGGGCAATCGGCACATCAGGAGACCGGAGAAATAAAAGCGAAAGGAGAGCTGGAGGAGCTAAAGATTTATTGAGTGGCCGAGGGAAAAGAGGAGAGCAGAGAAAGCAAGAGATCAAAGATCTGAGGAGAGCGGGGGGGTGGCTGAGGGAGGCAAATGCCCCACAAACTTGTGAGGCAGTATGAATATGGCATCTGGTTGGTCCAGAAATCCACCTGGCAGGGCAGGTCAACTATATCAGTGTCTGCCACTCTGTGAGTGTGAGCTGCTGCACCAGCAGATGCTACAGAGTCTGAGAAAGGTGCACTAATTACCTCTGAGGTTTGTTTGCGGTGTGCCGAGGGCCTCCGCTGATGAGAAACGCATACTAGGACAAGATCAGAGCGAGGCAAAATAGATCATGTGTGTGCTGAGGCAGAGGAAACTAGTTGAACGCTTAAGATTGACTGACTTGAAAATGTGTCATTTATTCAGTTTGCGATCACAGGGAAAAGAGTTTTTACTTTTTAGATCGGTGCGGAGCCGTCAGATTAATGTGAGGTTTGGAGGCTGAAATAAAAAGTAAACACAGTTATTAAGAAAGTTTATTTGCAAACTAAGAGCGCAGTGTGTAGGAGTGTTTTTCATTACCTCGACCTTCTCTTGCAGCAGTGGACCAACAGGCGCAAATCTCTGTTGCAGACAGAGCTATCGAGTTCTTTATATCTGAACCCATTATGTGTGCCTTATGAAAGTCATCATAGGAAATTAAATTACAGCTCAATGAAGGTACGGGTCCTCGCGCACACAAATGGTCAGAGTCTGCACTTTGAATGCAGTTTCAGTAACAGGCTGAACAACCTAGTCATCCATACACCCACGCTTGCGTGTGGGTGTTGAAAAGAAGAAAAAAAAAACTGTCATTATGGAGAGGTGAAAAGATCTCCCTCTCCATCGCTCTTTCTCCAAATGTTCCCACTGCCTGCCTGGTTTGTTTTTTGGATTTTTTTTATTTTAACAGTAACACAACAAGCCTTCTTGATTTGTTTGCCTTGACAAGTGCTTTCACATTTCACAGGTCTTGATTGTAGATTTCCTGTTTCCTTAACATTAATTAAGTTACACAACCCGGTCTGAGGTTGATTGCTGTGCCAACCGTACCCCTATACTGTACGCCTTTTCACATAAAATACATCTTGGAATCAGATATTGCTAATGCATTAACTGTGTCACCCTCATTATCTAATGTAGGTCTTCTAGCTATGCAGAAACAGTGTATGGTTTCTCTGTGTTTGGAGTGTGGCTTAATATACCCCCATGTCTTTTATCCGGCATCCGGCTTCCTGCCTGATGGAGTGTAATTGGCCTCGGGAGAAAGCCTGCTGTAGGATGAAGTGATGATCACTAAGATTTAGAATAAGCAGAGCGGGCACTTCCTGGTTTTTGGTGGCATCTCGTTGAAATTGCATGTGATTTCAGGAGGGGTGATTGGCCCTTTCTGAGAACAGTGAGACTTGCATAGACCTTTGAGTGTGCTACCCAACAGAAGTTATGTTGTAGTGAATGAAAAAGGGCAGGTAAACTATGTGCTGAATTTACGATGGGGATTACTGCAAAGGTCATCGGTCATCAGCCTGAGGACACTCACTGTAATGCATATAGCATGTGAGATTTAAAGCAGGCAGCAAAGACCCTTGCTGAAAAAGGGGTAACTACACCCTTGGTTTATAACAGCATCGATGACTGCAAACCAGACTGATGAAAAGTCATCCTTGTCTTAAACTCCCTAAGTTACAATAATATATTCAGAAGCATCATTTAATTGCTGCGCATATAATAGCTTAAAGGCTACCAGTGGTTCTGCCCCAGGTCTCCAGCAAAAACAAGCACACCTCCAAAGAAAAAAGCCTCCGCTAACTCGCCTCTAGTAACACGAGTAGTCGTGTTGATGATTAAGTTGTGAAAATGCCTCTGAGTTGTTGTCTGGCAGCTGTACGGTTTGGCTAGTTGTCAGCGCCTCATGCTAATGCTAAACTTTCAATAGAAGAGAGTCAAACAGCAGGAAGCAATGAAGTATTTTGTTTATTCCAGTGTCTTATTAATTCACTATTGATTAATATTTGACTGTCAGCCTCAACTTGCTTGCCTTTAATGGGGATGGTCGTGTTGATGTGTAAGCTGTGAAAATATCTCTGAGTTGTTTGACAGCTGCAAGGTTTGGCTAGCTCGCTGAGCGCCATGCTAATGCTAGTTGCTATCACAGGAGCTGAGAGGAAGACAGCATGAAGCCTCTCTCTATTCTGACTACATTTTTTTCCCATTTAATTAATTCATGGGTGCCAGATATGTGATCTGAGGACCAGAAACTACTAGACAGCTTGAAAAATTGCAGTGAAGTCACATGGGCTATATGGGTTCAGCATTTTTAAAATCATTATAATATTGTCTGAGCTCATGCAGCTATGTAGCTGCTCTGTTTGGTGTTTTTTCATCCAATAATAATAAATGTTGTCTGTATGAATATTTTTAAATAGAATAAAATAATAAAATAAAAATAAAGTGATAGAAAACATCTTGCTTTTGATAGGGTGTTAAAAATACTCTCAGCACTGTTTGCAGTCCATGTAACAGGAGAATTACAGCTGAGCAGACACTACAGACGTTGTATATTTCAGTATGTATGAGACTTTTTAAAATATTTCTTTTTTCTATCACTTGAAGATTTGCTAGTGGATAGTCCCCTTACTCTAATTTTGAAAGTTCAGATACTCCCAGACAGCTAGCTTTGTCCCTGTCATGTCTTGCATATCCCCTACTAGACAGCTCACTGGCCAAGTTGGGTTTGTGGTAGCCCTCAGTATCCATCAGCTTATTTTCCAGAGAGTCATGTCCTGTGGTTGGACAGACTCCAAGTGCAGTGTCTTGGACTGTGGCTGGCTGGATGCACTCTGGAGAGCCTCTTCAAGCTGATGGGCCACTCCAACCAGAACCTGTGGCACGTGGAGAACTGGTTCATGTCCTGCTACACAGAGCCCACAGAGACTGCAGAGCAGACTGCCAACTGCAGGCCAAGATGATGTAAATGGTGTTCATTGGTGGAATGAAAAGCAGTACATTCGTCGACATTTAGATGACTGTGGTATCATATGTAAGCCTCAAAAATTTCCTCTATGAGTCCCTTTGTGCCCTTCTTTTTATGCATAGACTATTTAGACTAAATGAGCTAATGTTTTTGTCCTGTCTCTTCAGGCCTGAGTTGCATGATATATCATCTTTGGCAGATAACTTAAAAAAAATTAGTTAAAAAAACCCCCAACAACAACAAAACAAATTTACAGTATTGTGCAGGGTAAAAATGTCTAAAATAGCAAATTCCATTTCATAATTCATCAATTTAAGATAAATAAATTTCCACACACACCAATAAATAAAGCAAGAACAGCCTGCACACAGGTACTGTATGTGCTGCAGAGTCATAATGACTGTATGTTTTTATATTTTTTGTTCTCTGTCTTTCTTCCCTCTGCCCTTCTCCTTATCGTGTTATGAGACAATACATCATACGATATTAGACAGTGAGGAAATTATCCTGTACAGTGCAGGGCAACACTGCCATTTAGAGGAAAAAAGTCCAATTCAATCACCTCGACATGTTTGCGCTCAATAAGGGACAGCGCTATTTTTAACCATTCTATAGCAGTCGAAGGAAGAGGAATAGGAACCCGCTAAGGGATTCCCCGCACTGCGGTGATATGCCGCCTCCAGGCTATCCCCCAGGAGAGCACGGAAAATACATCAAAGTGACTCAAATTGCTTTACCGTACGGGGGTTCATATGGAGTACACAGTGATTACATACCGCGCCATCGTTTTTCCTCTCACACACCAAAATGTGAAGTTAAGCCAGGGGGGGGGACTTGGGCCTTTTATTTTTCATGGGGGTTGTCTTCGATAAGTGTCAGAAGGAATAATGATCCTTCTTCTCTTTTCGGTTTATTAGCACTTTCTTTTTCTTTTGTTCTATTGTGCTGCACTTTGTGGTGTGCTAATTGGAGCATATGCAAGTGACTGCAAGTGACATATGACAAACAGTATATTTCCTAGATGCTATAAAAGTTGAGATGTTAGCACTGTAAAGAGAAAGAGAGAAGAAGAAAGACAGATTACACTGAATCTGGGTCATTTCACAGCCAAAATGTTGCTTATCTGAATTCTCCCACAGCCTGAATGGGACTGATTATCCAGTCAAGCTAATTGAATAATTGCGGCTCGCTGGAGATCATTTCCACTGGTCACTGCCATTATCTCTGCTGAAAACATATGCTAATAATCAAACAACAGCGCTGAAGCACAGCGTTGTGGGATCTGATGTGTTGTGAGAAATGTCAGCAATTCATAATCCATAGTGCCAGTGCAAAGAAAATCTGAGCCCACATCCCATTAAAAAACAAAAAACAGAAAATAAAGTTCTAGAGCAGGTATCATCTGAAATTCATTTTGATTGCCTCCATGCAAGATTGATGAGGATCCCTTTGGCCGTGTGTTTGCTCGGGCTACACGATCTATGTGAATCATTCGTGTCTTACGAGGTGCTCGCTGGGCTGCCCCATCTGCTGACACTCCGCCAGGAGATAGAAACCTCAAGCATGATACTACTCCCGGGGAGGCAGGGAGGAGATGGGGCATCATTTGTTGCGAGTGATGGAGGGTAAGGTTCCAGCGGTAATGGAGAAGTGGGAGAGGGAATGTCTACGGTACTGATTCATACAGCAAATTTAATTTCCACCACCTGCTGGGACGAGGCCGTGTAGATTACTTTAATGGGACTATGATGGATAACATTTGCTGCCCTTTATGTCACAAGTTCC
>JAMQGT020006271.1:0-11423 GCA_024447675.2 Pterophyllum scalare | reverse complement strand
TGTTATGTAACCTTACTTTTCGTTCAGTTACATATACTTATCTATAAAACAACTGAACTGAACATACATATATGTAAACAAACTAAAAACACATCACTATATTAGGTATAACTGGGTAACTACATGTGTAACAGTGCATTATACTTGACTCTGATCGTGTTATATAACAAAGTACAAAGTGAGAACTATCGCTTGGTTTCAGTTAATTCATAAATGCAACACTTTTACAGGTATTTTACTTCTTTATTTAAAGTTCAATACTTCAATAAAAGTTTTTGCTTAATACTCTAAAACACAGGGGGTACAGATTTTTCACAGGGGAACAGAATATCTTACAAGACCGGGTCAATTCCTCGGTGAGGCTGCACTCGACAGACTCCCGCAAGACCTGAAATTCCTTGTGGAGGATCTCAACTAGGGGCAGGCGGGAGTCAAAGCTTGACAATTTATTATTAATGGACTCCAAAATGTCAATAATGTTGTTGGTAGGTGGAGATGCCGTCTCGGGGGAATCTTCAGGGCGGACTACTTATCTTTTGTGGCTTTGCTGGTGGAGGGTGTCGGCGTCTTCTCCGTTTTCCACATGGCGACTAGTTCAAAACACTCCTCAATATAAAGCTGCAAACTGTGCAGGTCCTCGTTAGAGTGCTGAAAATAATTTAAATTAACTAGAGATATATATCATTATTACCTTTAGGCTGTCTAGTGGTGAGTTGGCGATAAAAAAAAATTCACGAGGTCTCGCGATACTACAGCATAGCGTACCGATGCTATGCTGTTTAGTGCTGTTTTTGTTTTTAAATATTAGGAAGACCAAAATCATGTGGTTTGGTCGCGGGAATGGGGCCTCCTCACCCTCGGTGGATTTTATCAGTATAGAGGGTGATACAATAGAACAGGTAACAGCTTTTAAATACTTAGGAATATGGTTTCATCCTGCTTTATCTTTTTCACACCATATTAATGTACTGCAATCGAAGGTCAAAGCGAGACTGAGTTGTTACTTGTACAGAAATTGCCCTTCTATTTACCCTGGCTGCAGAATGTACCATTGATTTGAAAAAACTATCCTCCCTTTATTTGATTATAGCAATATCTTGTAGTATGTAGACATGCATGTAAAGGGACTCTTCATAAGTTGGATACAATTTATCATTCTGCAATTCGCTTTGTCACAAATGCTTCTTTTTCAACGCATCATTCTCAGCTTTATTCTCAGGGTAAATGGCCCTCCTTACGTACTGGCCGATAATATTCACTGGCTTGCTCTCATTTATAAGACCATTTTGGGTTATTCACCTTCATTCACCTGACCTATGTCAGTTACTGCAACCAGGTTCAACCAAGATACAATGCTCGACAATATCTTCACAGTATTTATGGTTAAAGACTCCGAGGACCAAGTCTCGCTTTGGCTCGATGGCGTTTCCTTTTGCTGCTCCGAATGACTGGAACTTGTTTCAGAAAACACTGAGACGGACTACGTTTGTTTCCGTTCCACTTTTTAAGAGCCATTTGGAAAACTGTTCTTAAGGATGTTTGTGGATGTTTTACCTAATGTAACCACATTAGGTAAAAAGGGGGGAAAAAAAATTACTGTGATTTTATGAATATCATTTGTTGTGTACTGTTTTGGTGTTGTTCTGTACTGTTTGTTTGATTTTCCCCATTCCCTTCCCCTCAAAAGGCTTTGCCTTTGCCAGGCCACAGTTGTAAATAAGAATGGTTCTCAATCTGTTTGCCTGGTTAAATAAAGGTTTAAATTAAATAAAGAAAATTGATGGATGGATGGATGGATGGATGGATGGATTGATGGATGATGTTGGTATTAAATGACTGATCACATGCTGGACCTTCAACTCACCTAAGGCACCAAAATGGACCATCTCTTCAGGACCATGAAGAGAACACCTACTGGAGACATGAGTTTCAGGGCCAGATTAATCTGTTAAATCTGTCCCAACTTTTTATTGTTGGGAGCAAGGGTGTCAGTAAGTGTTAAGAAATCTATTTCTTCTCTCCCATCAGGGCTTCCAGAAAACAAACAATGTTTCACTCTTTTGCAGAAGGCCAGAGGGCAAAATAAAACAGTAAGCAAGGCAGGATGTGGAGGGAGAAAGCTTCATACAAACAAATAGTGGGCTCACACTACAGCTTTTCTGTGTATTTCACTAAATAATATTGACGTTGTTCTTTAACATGGGCCAAAATTTTCTTCACAGCTCTGTACAGAGGTGGCCCTCTCTCGTCCTTTAAAAATCCCTTTGTTGTTGTCTTACTGCCATCTCCTGGAGTTACTTCATTCCTACACTATCAGTTTGTTGGTTATTTTTTGTGTGCATGCGTCATATTCTCGATTTCCAGAAGAATTCTTCTAATTTTAGCAGGACAGGAGAGAAAAACAACAGGCAGGAAATGAAAGGCCCAGGGTGTAATTGCAACCCATGCAGTAATCTTGGCATATGGGTTAACCCAGACAACCCAGTGAGCTGTAACTGCACCCTAGCTCCTGTTTCCTGATTTAGTGGGACATTATATAGGCATTTTTCCCAATAATTTTTATTTCTCCTCCAGCTAATGTCCTGTTAGCAAATGCATCTGTATCTATAAATGTCATTATATCAGTTGACAAAGACACAAACACCCCTGTTGGTATAAGTGACAGGTTACATTTAGAAAGAAACTCACTATAGGCTCTAAACCCAACCAGTATAAATAGCTGAATAAATACAAATATAGCCAAGTATTAATTTAATCGTGTCATTTAATTAACTTGTTTTTTTTTCTATCATTCAACATTTAAAACTTATTTGTGGGAAAAAATATTAAAATTATGCATGTAAACCAAATTCCTTCCAAGTAGAGTTCATGGAATAATTGCAGGTGGTTTATTTATTCTGTAGTCCTGTTTATGCTGAGATTGTGCTCCCATTATTAAACACATTTAGTGTTCGAAATATCCTCGTTTTTAATCAGTTTAAACAGCTCTCAGTTTATTCTTATCTTATTCTACTGGGATTCTTTCAATCAATGACCTACATTTCCCATCGGCCCCCACGGTGATTTCTCCGGAAGAAAACCTTGTCTTTTCCTTTGTACTTCCTCTTTCCGTCAACGGAGTTTAGGTATGAGACTACTTTCTGATGTCCGTCCTCAAAATCTTGCTTTAAATCCTGATTTTATTGGGTCATCCATTTTCAAAATACATTTCTAAATGCGGAGCAAGCGTATAAGACTAAGACCTAACGAGCATTTTCACGGCAGACTTTTATTTTTGAGATTTTTTTCGTGCTTATGCGTCGCTGTTGGGTGACATGGCGCACTAACAGCGGTGTGCTGGTAGCTAAAAGGCCGGCAGCCTTCGATACGAGCAAATTTGAGAAGTTAAAAATAATTAAATTTGTATACAACTGTGTACATGTTGGAATAAATGAAGTGTGTCTTACACCTGAGCCGTAACATTAACAAACAGTTAACCGAAGCTAGTGTGCCGGGCTAACGACAGCTAAGACTCTTAGCTGTCGTAAATATAGAAATAAGTTTCTCATACTGAGAGTGTGAGAAACTTATTTCTATATTTAGCTGCTTTCTGCAGGATCTCAGCCACGATACACCCTCACATAAGTTGTATGTTTAAGTTTCTATGAAGGAGAAAGTAATTAATTGCAGCCTCTGCTAGCATTCATAAAAAGTCGGCAAATGCCTTTAAAAGCTTATTACAGCCTCTAGTTCAACCTGTATAACTTCTAATAATGGCCTCGTACCACTAGTGATTTATATGTTTGCTTTAAAACTTTTTTAAACAGCTTATGAGTTCAGGCTGTGCCCTTTGAAGGAGCTTTATCTTTACAAATTGCTGTAACAGGTTCTGCTGGGAAACCATTAGCATGTGTTTTCCTCTCTGTTTTGGCCTGATGGAGAGGCAGGAATTCGTTTTTATTCTCTATTAGATGTTAAACTGGCTCTAAAATACAACATCCTCTTAAAAGCTCTTGTGTGTTTCAGTACACGATGGGACGTGTGATCAGGGGACAAAGAAAAGGTGCGGGCTCCGTGTTCAAAGCCCACGTCAAGCACAGGAAAGGTGCTGCTAAACTCCGTCATGTCGACTTCGCTGAACGCCATGGTTACATCAAGGGGATTGTGAAGGTAACTTGATGACAGATCGGCGGTGTTGTGGTCGATGGCGAGAAGTGGACGCATTTGTGATGATCTTTTTTCCCCCTTCTGCCAGGACATCATTCATGACCCTGGCCGTGGAGCCCCCCTGGCCAAAGTGGTCTTCCGTGACCCATACCGGTTCAAGAAGAGGACGGAGCTCTTCATCGCTGCTGAGGGCATCCACACTGGACAGTTCATCTACTGCGGCAAGAAGGGTAAGACACTGAGCTGTGGTTAGATTTACATGTGTCACCCAGGCTATTACTGGACCCTAAGTAGGGAATACTTTTCATTGTCACACACCAGACAGTAAAGTTTTTGTAGGGCGTTATCAAAGATGCATTCCACTGTCAAACTTGTTTTTGTAGATGTAATCCAAGTGATATTACAGTACTTTGTTTTTTGTGTTGTGATGGTCCACACTTGTGCTTTGTACAGCTAACCAGCACCACAGGACAGGTTTGGTAGCAGACGAATGCAGGACAGTCACTCTCATGCATTTCCATTGCTTTGGTCCAGAGAGCTCTGGATTCAGATGTTATTGAGTTTGGAGCCAGCAGCTCGATTCTGATATTGCTCAGGACTTCAGCGGTCCTCAGCCTCACTGATGTCTACATCAGGGGTTCTGGTATGGGGGAACCTCCTCTGTAGCAGAACTGCCCTACATTTCTATCACTCCGTGGCCAGAGGATGTCACTGCGGGTGACTCCCCTGTCACACAGGGGAGTGAAGTTAGACTTTGTTAAGATCAGAATGGGGTTGACAGCATGCAGTGCATGCTTATTAAATGATAGAGGAGCACATTTTCTTGCTTCATCTGTATTCTTAAATATTTTTGTGGTCTAAAAATCATAAATCTCAGTTCTGTTTGTAGTCCATGATGGAGAAGATGATGTCTAATGATGCCTTAATAATAATTTTCAGTCTCAGTGTTAGTTTTGAATTGAATTGCTGGATCTTCTTTAGCTTGTTAATAACATACCTGAAGAGAGCATGATAATTCTGGATTGTAATCAGTGGCTGATGATTTGGTATTTTTGTTTATGTGCTGCCTCGTGTTTCTGCGCTACATCTCTGATTACACTCACTAGAGGCTTCAGTCAGCCTGCAGTAAAATGTGGCAGCCACCATAATGAGATTCAAGCTAACAAGACTGTTGGGTTTGCATTGTCAGATGAAGGTTTAAAGCATGTCTTCTTGGCCCTTCTCCCACAGCTCAGCTGAACATTGGTAATGTCCTGCCTGTTGGCACAATGCCTGAGGGAACCATCATCTGCTGTCTGGAGGAGAAGCCCGGTGACAGAGGCAAGCTGGCCCGGGCTTCAGGAAACTACGCCACAGTCATCTCCCACAACCCCGAGACCAAAAAGTCCAGAGTCAAGCTGCCCTCAGGCTCTAAGAAGGTCATCTCCTCTGCCAACAGAGCCGTCGTTGGTAAGAAACTGTAGCATAGGATGTGTGCGTTTGATTTAGTGTCTGAACTGAAGAAAGTGTTTGACCATGTCCGCTCCACCCTTTGTGTTACAGGTGTTGTTGCTGGAGGTGGACGTATTGACAAGCCCATCCTGAAGGCTGGTCGTGCCTACCACAAGTACAAGGCCAAGAGGAACTGCTGGCCACGCGTCCGTGGTGTGGCTATGAACGTAAGTGAACATAAGCGTACCATTACTGTGCTGTCCGTGATGCTAAACAGGTAGAACCACATACAGAACTTCTAAGACTAAGACGTGAGAACCAGCGGTCAGGAAAGAGAAGAACACAGACACGTCTTCATGGATAGAGCTGGAAGATGTGTTGTAGGCAGATAATCAGTCTAATTCTGGACATGTTCAGCAGTGTTCTCACTGAATCATTAGAAAAGTTTAATAATGAGCTTCATGAAAAGTGTCGGCACTGATGCAGATGATTTTCTGTTCTCAGAGGAGGTGGAGATAATGGCTAATCACTCGGTATTATAGTTACATTAATGGGTTTCCAAACCAGTCTGCAGAACTTTATACACGCTGCAGCATGTCTGTGGGCGGGTGACTCTCGCAGCATTTGCTTGTTTGTTTTTCTTTGTGACCAGAAAGTCTCGATGGTTAATGAACATGTATCTAATGGAGAATTGTTGGTTCTGGATTCTTAGAGCTGAGAGGCTGACGAAAGGATGTTTATCATACCTGGACTGTATGCTTGCTGTAAATAGAGATCATGTACATAAGTCAGTGGGGGAGAAGAAAGTAGAGGATGAGTGCCCTTCGAAGGTCCTCATACTAAAGATGCTTTTTTTTCTTTTCCTTCCTGTCTACCTGCAGCCTGTTGAACATCCCTTCGGTGGTGGTAACCATCAGCACATCGGCAAACCCTCAACAATCAGGAGGGATGCACCTGCTGGTCGCAAGGTCGGTCTTATTGCTGCCCGTCGTACAGGCAGACTGCGCGGAACAAAGACCGTCCAGGAGAAGGAGAACTAAATCTGACTGTGTTGATAATAAAACGTCTTTCAAAACAGTTCATTGGCTGGCTTCATTCCTGAGTCCACGAACATACAGATAAGAATCTCTATTTCAGTGAGGTGGTACAATGATCAGGTTTTCCTTGTAATGTGAAACTCCATAGTTGGAGAATCAAAGAACTCCAAATCAAATAACGGTGAAGGTAAAGCTGTGAAATGATCATCTAATCTTGACATTGCTGACTTGACACAAGTATTAAAAATGTTTTTGGCCAATAATGCACCGGAGACCAACTTCAGTTGATGAGTGAATATTTATCTGTATGACGTTACTAAAGACATTAAACCCAGAGTTTGCATAAATGTGACTGGTTGAGGAAGCACTTTTGAGTACTCAACTGAGTAGAAAGGCACTATCTAAGTAGCAGCTCATCTACTGTTTGACATTTAAATTTATGTCGAGTTGCTACCCCATCTTAATCTTTTTTCAGGTGAAGGTCTATTTAGTCTGAATACTTTTTCCAAATCAACTCTGCACTTGAAAGATATCGAGAGCTTTCCTATTCTGTAGTGATCACTTCTAAACACTAGTGGGCACTTTATTTACAGGAGTAGGGTGGGGATTTAACCTATTAATATGCTGAAGTACAATGGCCATTTATTTCTGAGTAATTCTTGCCTCCTCATATCTTCTGCCCTCCATCCGTCTGCCTGTGACCCAGAAATCAGTCTCCAATGTTGAAGGACTAATTCCTAAAATGCATCTGGAGGGCAGAGAGGGAGAGGAGCTACAACCAAGGATAAAAAGATGTATCCTTGGCAGAGTTCATAAAGGGCCTAAAGAAACTTTTTCTCCAGTTGTGGCCATGATGTAAGATTCATACTTTCAACAAATAAAAGTATGGCTTTATTTAAGCTGGGCCTTTATGAATCCACAGACTCAACAGTTTTTACCTTCAGCAATTATAAATGCCACACTGCACACAGCTGGAATATACAAACCATGGCAGGAGGGCTATTTAAACAGCCAGCACCTTTATACCATGAGTTGTTTCAGTATTCAAGATGATCAAAATTGGAGTCGTGTCAAACATATTTGACATTTTAAACTGCTGCCTTTTATCTCTGGTGGGAGGTACTAGGAGGCAAGGAGAGGAATTGAGGACATGCAATTTAGGAAATGAAAAAGGTGAATGTCTCTGTGACAGCGTCCTCTGTCAGGAGGGTGGTCTCCTCACTGCGCAGTATCATTGAGTCAGCCAGCCATAACTTAAGACCTTTTTCACAGCAGTCTCAGGTTGACCTGTCAAAACAGGAGCACCACAGGTGTACTCGATTACAGGTGCATTACATTTAGGTGAGCTGCTTCCAGCTGGCTCACTTTCACTGAGTCGAACAGTTTCAGCTGTATGTTTCAACGAAAGTTCTGCTGCAACAAATCAAATCAATACAACAGTTTGCAGAAAATTAACAAAATGAAAAAAGTCAAATATTGTTCTGAACTGTCCAACAATTAAAAATGAGACGCAGGCAAGATTCCATGTTCTTTATTTGCTAAGGGCGCAATGCTTTTTTTGTTATATTTCTGTGCACAAAAAACCTCACAAAGTGAAAGTCCACATCGCGACTGTAGCTCCAGAATTCAACGTCACACCATGGCCAAAACAAAAGTCGGCAAAAAACAGGGCGCAGAACTCTGTACAGTCAAATATCTTCTTTAAAAATAACACAAGGACAAAAATGTTCCTCTTAAATCAAATTCTATTTTTTTTAGTGAAATACAACAAAATAAATTCTATAAAATAAGAGCAAAATATTTAAATATAATACGGTGGGCAGAATATTTTCATTTGCAGGAGTATTTGGTATGTTTTAGACAAAAAAAAGAAAAAGAAAAAAAAAAAGAAAAAAAATGAATCCAAAAAATACACGCATTCAAGTTACCAATTAAATACAGTATTTACTGATGTTTACCTTTTACTCCTACATAATCACAAGTTACCTCAAGTTGCAACATGACTAACCAGCTGCTATTCTTACGGTAAAACCCTGCCGTGGGACTTACTCTCTATGGAGGTAAGGGCAGGGGGAGGGGGGGGGCGTGGGGGGTGCTCGCTGCTGCTCAGGATCAGTCACATCATCCCGAACCGCAGCCAGACGCCAAACCTGACCAGCTCCACGGCAGAAAGGAGGCCGATGGGCAACAAAGTCTGCCTACAACTAGGCTCTATTGAAGAGACAGAAGCAAACCACACAGTCTATTATACACCAGAAAGCCCAGTGCAGCAGTTCTGTTGCATATGTGTTCATTTTTCAGAGTTCCTATAGATGAAAGCTAAGCTGTCTAACCCACCGAAACTGCCGAATGTGAAGTTGGAGGATTATAATGTGCAATTGAAAAGCCACTTATTCACACATTGGTTCAAAATATCGCCCTCTTTGTAAATAGGGTAGATGAGTAGAAAAAAAGAAAAAAAAAAGAAAAAAAAAAACAACCTAAGGGTAACAACACCCCTCTGGAGATGTGGATTAAGAACAGTTTTTAGGTTGTTATGATCACAAGTCTTCCCTTGGGCTACACTATTCTGGTGAGAAGCCATGCTAAATGTTACAGCATATTAACTAGAGCTTCAAAAAGGATTTAATTAATTACCAGAACAAAAGAAAAAAAAGAGAAAAAAAAGAAAGAAGAAAGAAAGGCAATGAGTTTTAGAACAATGTTGCATCAATGCTTTTTCACATCAACCAAACACCATAAAGTCCACCGAACCATTCCATGTCTTGCACTAAAACCAACCACAGCTCGCGAGTTGATTTGGCATGGGTCATAAGGTTGCCAAGGAGCTTAAGAAGAATAATATGATAATAACAATGCGTCCTTCTACAGGTGAATGACCAGAAACCGTCCGATGACAGAACAAAGTTTTACTGCTGAGCATGGATGATAAAACAAAGAGGAGTTGTTGTCTTCTTACAGTTTGTTTTTTTGGGGGAGGGAGGGATTTTTATTATTTATAATATCCATTTTGCTTTTCATAACATCTGCAACATCTCCCAGCAGCAAACCACAAAGAGTTATGCTCCTGGGGGATCTGAACAGTCAAAAACATTAACATACTATGTACACCTTTTTGTCGTGTAGACAAGCGCGTCAGCATCGTCAGCTCCAGGTAATTTTGTTTTTCTTTATTAGAACTCTTGTCCACTCCCTCACCTCTGCAGCCGCCAGCAGGCCCCTGTCGCATGGTCAGGCGGCCTCAGGTCAGGGAAGAGTGCCTCCCGCAGGCTGTCGGAGCGGGGGGAGGAGGGGGGGAAGAGAGAAGTGGCCTGGCTCTACCCTGCCCTGGGGCCAGGGAGAGAGAGAAACAGAAGGGGCCTGGCGGGAGGAGAGAGCGGGACGATGGAGGCTCGAGGCACAGCAGAGGAAGGGAGGGGGAGGTTACTCCTTTGGCGGGGCAGGTGCTGGGGTGGAGGTGGGCGCGGGGGCGACCTCCTCTGTGCCCTCCCAGTTCTCTTGTGCTCGCGGGCCTGTTCCAGGAGTGGGACCGGGGCCAGGGGTCGGGGTCTGGGTCGGGCCTGGAGTCGGAGCAGAGGCCGGACCAGGACGCTGGGGGTTGTTCATGTGCTGGGCAGCAGGCCCGGTGTACGGCTGCCCATGAGGGTGGTTGTTCTGCTCGGGAGAAGAGAGTGAGGAAAAAGAGAGAGAGGGGAAAAAATAAAAAATCAGCAACAAAAATTTGCATCTCTTAAGAAATACACTCAACTGAAAACACGAACTGCTTGAAATGCACCCACAGACCTATGTTCTGTGTATGTGCAATGCTGCAGGGACCAATAACTGATCCAAACTGGTCAATCTTATTTCTGTTGTTGAACCACTAAAACACCAGTGAGCCACATTTCTTCATAATAGATCAACATGTGCACCACAGGTTCTTTTTCAGTCATTGTTTGCTTTCTGCAAATGCACTACACAGGAAATTACTCTGCCTTTCAGGAATCAAGACATATTCACAAAAAATAAAAAATCCAATCTATGATTAGAAATGTGTCTTCAGAAAGGATAAATGCCCTGTGAGCCACAGAGTCACTCAAGGTGAAGCCACATGCCACTTACTGTCTACATTTTACTTGCACTTGACCTCAAAGTCAGATTAGGTTATTGATGAAAGAAGGGAGTAGCTCAGTATGTCTGGTATATGGTGGTTTGACAATTTACCAAATATAGTGACAAAACAATAGTATAATTGTTTCAAGGGGCTGAAGTGAAGTACAAGCTGTATACAGGGAAGCATAGAAAATTGTTTGCAGTGCAGTATTATCACAAACTGACAAACTTGAGCCTCTGAATGAGCACTCAGGCATGAAATAGCACTCAGGAAAAAAATATATTATCACCATGGTTACCAGCATCATTAATAGGTAATAGGAGACTGGCTATAGGAATGGAAACCTCTGTCTAAGACTGTGTTCTGTTACCCATGCAACATTAAAAATCAGGAACACCCAGTCTCAAAGTGATGCTGAAAAACCACTTCAGGCACTTTGTATTTCTAGTCTGGACTATTCTAATTTTTTAATTTTATTTCTGCATCAGGTTGTCCTGAAATGCTCCTTGAAAAGCTCGCAGTTAAACTAAAATTGTTGCCACATAGAAACTAGAAGGAGAGTTTGAATTTCTCCCATATCAGCTTCTCTTCATTGACTCCCTTTTAAATCCCATATTCATCTTAAAATCCTTCCTCTCACATCCAAAGTTCTGAATGGAGACGCCCCCTCATAGTATCATTTTATCCCAAGAGCACTTTGCTCTCAGACTGCAGGC
>JAMQGT020006270.1:0-10762 GCA_024447675.2 Pterophyllum scalare | reverse complement strand
TGCTGTCATGTTTCTCAGTGGTTGGTATTGCTGGATAAATTCTCCTGTAAATCTTCCCTCCAGGCCTTAAGTTTCCATGAAGAACACTCAGAGGATCCCTCTGCTAACATGTTATATAATCTGGAAATAATTATTTTTCCCAAAGCAATCTTCCATTTCCAAAGTAGACAGCGGGGGAATTGACACACACTGATTTTGAGATGATCTGGTAAAGTTTCTCACCTGTAGATATTTAAAATAATCCAACAGGTTTTCTTCCACCATATTTGACAGTGGGGATGGTGTGTTCAGGGTGATGTGCAGTGTTAATTCTCCACCACACATAGTATTTTGCATTTTGGCCAAAAAGTTCATCTGACCAAAGCACCTTGTTCCACATGTTTGCTGTGCCCCAACATGGCTTCTAGCAAAGTGCAAACAGGACTTTTTATGACTTTCTATTATTCTATTTCTATCTTTCTAAACTGTTTCTCAACACAACCGCTCTTAAATTTAACCAGAAATGATAGGAAGCGACTGAGACTGTGCAGCAGGTCAGAGATCTGCCTGCGGTCAGACGGTCAGTGAGCTTTGGGTGTTTGTGACACCGACTTCAGGGCTGACAGCTCAGTTTGTCTGAACGCACTGATTCTGTTTTTATGGTTTCTGTTTCTTTGTTATTAATTCTCTTTCTGTCTGCATGCTGCATTATTAATATGTTGTTACATAAAATCTTTTAAATGTGTCAGACCGCTTGGTTTCATGCCATGTCAGCAGTACCTTCACAAGGAGTTTGAGGATCTTGGACCTAGTCTTCATGCACTAATAAGCCAATCTTCTTACTCTGATAGGGACCCATGACATCCTTGACCCATCACCACTCTAACCCTGGCCCTATAGGAATAGCCAACAGAGAAAGGAAGAGGTTGTGACTCCTCAAGTCCTCAAAGCCATCGGGAATTGAGTCACTGGTTCAATTTCCAGCTGGCTAGACCCTGTCAATCTCCTACTCTCTTTCCCAAATGTTGTTTCTGTCTTAGTTGCAACTATCCTCCTTTCCATGCATACCAAGATCTGGCCCCAGCCCGGGCCCACAGTGCAGGGAATGGATGTAACCTAAATTTCACACCGGTACCAGGACCCACAATGGGTTGGCCACCTGGGCCCCAGTGTGCAGGGCCCCTATACTCTAATTACTATTAATAGTCTGCCAGGTCACTGTTGAGCCAGTTGAAAGACAGAAAAATGTTCCTTGTATGATGTTGCATGTTTTATGTTTCATCATTGTTCACGGTTTCATTCTTCTGATCTTTTTGGGCTTGCTCTTTCTATCAGTGGTTAATTTGTATCTGAAATGGTTCCAAACTTTCATTTGTAATTGCCAACAAAGCCTGCATCTCATGTGTCAAAGACACCCCCCCCCAAAAAAAGAAAGAAAGAAGAAGAAGAAGCAAAAGCAGAAAAGTGCGACTGATCACAGGACCTCTGTATTTGATGAAATAATGTATGTAATTTACTGTGGAATTCTAACCTTACATGAGGAGTTTGCAGGGGATTACAATACCGCTTCAAAGGGAATCGGGCTAAAGAATTTTTATTTAAAAATGCATACTTCAGTGAAGAGAACATGGTGTGGATTGCAATAATACTATATACAAAAAATAAAAATAGAGGCCTATTCATCCCCTCTACACTTTAGCAAACATTTCCAGTGGTTTGTCCAGTTTCTGTCTGTTCCACATGCTCTTTAAAGGAAACTAAAGACCTTTCATTGGGATTTAAGTCATTAAGGTTGAATTTATGCACCAAATGTCAAGGGTAGACAGGAAGGACCCAAAAGCAGGACTCTCACACAAACAAAAAATTAACTAACAACCAACCTTTTATTAGGCAAAGGACTGAAGTCCAACAAAGTATTTCAAAGTCCAGAACATAAACCAAACTAAAGCCTCCCGACTTCTCAGCAGAGGCAAACATGAGAGTACATTAATGGACACTCTGACAAAGACTGACGGAAACCTGAGGCTGTAAGTACACACAGGAAACACCAGGGGAGCAAAACAAACCTGAACACAACCAAGGTAAGGAGACAAGAAGCAAAACCAAAGATAAAGTACAACAGACACATGACTATCAAAATAAAACAGGAAGCAACTAACAAATTCAGAGGTTAGACACCCACCTGCACACAGTAACTTTACACTAAGGGAACCGATGGAAAAGACCCGGAAACTTAAGAAACCCATAAAAAATAAAAGCATGAGAGTAAGTAACACAAAACCACTAAATAATCACAAAATCCATAAACTTCTAATAAACAAAACCTCTAAATAATCACAAAATCCATAAACTACTAATAAACAAAACCTCTAAAGCACCGAAACCCTGGGATCATGACATCAAAGGTATCATTCCTCAAAATGACCTTGTATGAATCCATGAAGTCAGTCACACAGTCTGGTTTACCATTTCTTAAAGACCCCTGCAACAGCTGATCTGAGCTTTCAACTCATAGCAGCTTTAACAAATAGATCTTACCCTTGGTCCTAGTTTAGTTCCTGTGGCTCCATTAAACAGACTCCTACAGGCATATCCAGACCTTTGCAATTGCCTCAGTGTATGAAGTCTTTGCTTGATTATTGCTTTTCTTCACTGAATCAGCATTCATTTAGTGCCTTTTTGGTGTAATAAAATATTGTTTGGTAATTCCTTTATTTTTGCTCCCATTTTTTTTTACTTTTTAGTCTGCTGGTTTGTCATGGTTCCCCTGTCCCCCAGGCGCTGATCCTCTCTCTTTCTGTCTCTTCTTCTTCCTCTGTCCTATCTGTGTGAGTGAGTGAGTGTATGTCTGGATGGAATTAACCACTGGTTTTCAGGAGTGGGCATAGTCCAGGGAGGTCCCAACAAACGTAATTGTTCTCTATCCTGCAGTCAGTGATAGCCTTCACTATCACCATTGCTAGGTTGTTGACCTACTCTTTGTGGTAGTGGTGTTCTGGCTGTTTATGATTCAGCCTCCAGAGATGTATGCTTGTTTGTTCCATTTTAATCACAACTATTTACCTGCGTGTATCTGCCTCTTCTTAGTGAATCCTGTTTGGTGTGCCAGCTGGAAGATCTTTCAAAGTGCCTGCCTGTCCCTTGCTTACACGTACTCATTATAAAACGGACCTGTTTGGAGATGTGGAGACCGAGAGCCGAGCCTAAAGAAAGGAGGGAAAACTGGAACAAGAGCTTGGAAAAACTAAGATTCACCAGACTAAGTAACAAACATTAAACTAACCAGTTTGAGAAATTTTCAAATGACTTACCTGCATATGCACTGAGTAACTAATCTACAAGTTCTGCCTAGAGAAAGTTCCAGAAGAGAAGCCTGATTTGATTTTGTAGGGTTTTACGTGATTCTTAAGTTTGTTCATTAAATCTAGTTTCTGGAAAACCTTTACCAGCGTGTCTTACATTTGAGTCCCCTTGGTGTGCCTTAACACAGTTACTTTATTCCCTCAAAGGTTCCCAACAAAATTGTGATTTCTTTCAGTATTCTAAAGTCCTGTCCTGCACCTCATCACTTACAGTTCTCCTGACATTGTTTACTTTTTGACACCTTAAATCAAAGTCTTGTATTAAATCACTTAGCTTTTCCCTGTATTTTCAATTCAAGAACTCTTAAGTTTCAAGCATATTGGTAGCAAGATGTATCTCAGTAATTGCCAGCAGGCATCGTTGTATATGCCAGCCTTGAAAACTTTCATGGAAAAAATGATCTTTGTTTGAAGTTGCTGATCGGCCGGGGGCTTTGTCCAGTCCAATGACATGCATTGTAAGGTCATTGGTGACTCTGAGACAATTCAGTTCAACTGAATTTAATTTATACAGCACCAAATCACAACAGTCCCCTCAAGGCACTTTATATTGTAAGGTAAAGACCCTACAGTAATACAGAAAAAAATCCCAACAATCAGATGAACTCCTATGAGCAGGGACTTGGCAACAGTAAGAAGGAAAAACTCCTTATTAACAGGAAGAAACCTCCGGCAGATCCATAAATAACTGGTTCTGCTCGAGGGGCAGCTGTTTGCAGCGGCTGTTTGGGGGTGAGGGGAGAGAGACGGGGCAAAAGATGCACTGTGGAAGAGATCCAGAGATTGATTAATAACTAGTGATTAAATGCAAAATGATGCATAAACACAGAGAGAGTGAAAAGAAGATTGATTGATCAAAAAGGGAAAGTTTTAAGCCTAACCTTAAAAGTAGAGAGGGTGTCTGCCCTGGATCCAAACAGGGAGCTGGGTCTACAGAAGAGGGGCCTGAAAACCAAAGGCTCTGCCTCCCATTCTACTTTCAAATACCCTATGGAACCACAAGTAAGCCAGCAGTCTGAGAGTGAAGTACTCTATTGAGGTAATTGGTACTATGAAGTCTTTGAGATAAGATGGGGCCTGATTATTCAAGACCTTGTATGTGACAAGAAGAATTTTTAATTCTAGTCTGGATCTAACAGGGAGTCAGTGAAGAGAAGCCAATATGGGAGAAATGTGTTCTCTCTTTCTAGTCCCTGTCAGTACTCTAGCTGCAGCATTTTGGATCAGCTGAAGACTTTTCAGAGTTTTTAGAATAACCTGATCAGTAATGAATTAAAACAGTCCAGCCTAGAAGTGATGAACTGCATTAACTTTCAGCATCACTCTGAGACAGGATGTTTCTCATTTTAGAGATATTGCACAAATGCAAGAAAGCAGTCCTACTTATTTGTTTAATATGCAAATTGAAAGACATATTGTGATCAAAAAAGACTCCAAGATTCCTCACAGTGTTCCCGGAGGCCAAATTAATGTAAGTATTTGCTTAGACACCATGTTTCTAAAAGACACAGGTATGAATGTGAGCATCTGTTCTGCATAGGGTGCACCCCTCCTCTTGGTGTCAGGACAGGTTCCAAAGCTATTCTGTGTTGTTGGCTGACGTGTCTGTGACATAACTGTTGGAGATTCAGCAGCAGGACAGTGATCTGGCTCTGTGAGAGTCCTGAACTCTGGGGTCTCCTTGTCTGACATGTCATCTATTTCTTAACTTGAAACTCGTTTCTCTTACTTGTGAGCTTTTGTGTTAATTTGGAGAGCTACAAGATGTTAAACAGAAGGAGTTGTGGCTCTTAATGACGGGGTGTAAAACATGTGGCAAATTTTATTTGGGCTCCCTGTGGATATATTTAAGAGAGGTAATTGCAGGTAATCAAAATACAAAAGCACAATGTGCTATTTAATACAAAGCTTGTCCAGTTTTAGCAAATTCAGCGACTCCTGAAGGAGTCAAGATGTTTTTACAAAGTGCTCCAACTGGTAGTTTGATTACATGTGTCATGAGTGTAATGAGTTCATAGCTCTGATATCAGGCTACTCTTGTGTTCTTTGTTTGAGGACATAACCTGCTTAAATATGTGCATGATAAATGTTCTCATTCGTTTTATTTTATCAGCTCAGATTTCTGTTAATGTTAAATTTTCTGCATATTCAGATGTGTTCAGGTAAGTTTTGAGAAATCATGTTCATCTCAACTTTGTTAATGAGATGCTGCAGCCAAGAAAAGCAGGTAACCATAATCATTACCATAATTTTGGTTTGCAAACATCAGTACTTCTAAACTGGAATAACAGTGTCTCAGAACGTGCCTGAGTTTCAGACTTTTTGAAGAAGAAAAAAAAAAGTCCTGATGTTGTATCTCTTTTTTTCCTTCTTGCTCCTCCATGATTATCAGTCCCTTCTGCCCACACACAGAGCCAGAGGAGCACCTGTCCGGCTGCTGAGTCGAACACTCTGTGAGGGTCAAAGTGCCAATTTGTGTGTAGCGAGATAATTATTTACCACAAAAGATTCTGTGCTGGTATGAACTCGTAACTCATTCATATTTGGAGGGAATAAAAAGACTCAAAGCACAGATCCACTTTTATATGCCAGTAGTTCTTGCATAGCACATTGCAGAGTGGAAAAGGTGCACCTAGTTAGCCATAATTACCCTTTCATAACCAAGAAACTGAAAATGCACTCCTTCTTGAAATTTGCGCTCCCTACTCATTCTACTATTTGTAGAATATTATATTCATATGTGATGTGATAATTATGATATAATTCATGCTTAATAATACTTAATAACATATGATGAACTCATGTAGTGTGCACCAAACAAAATCATTACAAGCTGTAAATTGAACCGAATGACCCCAGGCCTCCAACCCCAACAATCTCTGCTAACAATTTTTAAGTTAAATTATTGAAAATGTTCAGCTTGTCTGCCTTTTTAAGTCAAATGAGGAAAAGCTACAACAAAGAAAAAACTTAAGTCAGTTGAAAAACACACTCCTTGACCTGGGCAAGCAAATAACGCCAAATTCACAGCACAAACACAGTCAAGACAAAGGCTCTGTGCCTCTGCTCCCTCCGTTTACATACTCCCTGTCCTATTTGCTGCGCAGAGTTATTTGCTCACTGGCTCTGATGGCGATGGGTGGTACTTAACACGGGGAAAAGAGCAACACGACACACCCACAGAGCAAACCACAGTACGCTTGCTAAGAAAATATACAATCACATGCCTTAAAAAGTGGGGCTTTGAGCTTTGAAGCTAAATTTAGCATGTTTTCTGTGGCAGTTGGGAGACATCGCATCAGTTTGTAGCTGTCACTTTGATTTGATCAGCCTGCATGTAACGTCCTCTTCGCTCTCTGTTTGTAACATCGGTTTTAGGGCAGTTCAATGAGTTCAGTTTTTTTTAATGGGCTCAGAACTTCTCATTTGATTTTCTGTACAATTATGCTTGGGGTAAAACTGATATATTGTTTCTGAGCCTTGTCTTCCTCGTACCTTTCCAGCTAGGTTGCTCCCTGAGGGCCGAGCCTCAAATAAATGAACTAACTAGAAAAGTTTTAAAGTTAGGCTTTGGTGAGATCTCATCACCTTTTCCTCACTTAACCTTTTGTGGCCAGAAAATCCATAACACGATCTGGAAGTTTTTACCTGTTCTTCCCTGAAAGACCATAAAGAATAAATAAATAAAATTTGTATCCACTTGCACAAAAACATAGGGGCATTACCAGCTTCGATTTGATTCGACAAGTCCAAATGACCACTGAGGTCATCGTTTCCACAGAGTACATTTTTAGAGTTAGAGAAGGATGCCATATGTTCCTTCCCGGGTCCCACGGTAGTCGCTGAATCCATTTTGGATGGGCAACTCCAATCACAAAGCAGAACCGTTCTGATTATAGGGCAATCGCTGAAAGACTGGAGATGACATCAGCAACCAGAAATTGGCCAGCTTTTTTTGTGGGGGTTCCGCTGGGATGGCAGTGAGAAAAGCCTGGTCTGAGGCACAATAACAGGCTGTGAAATGAAAGCGGTACCAGGGTAACTTGGCCTCAGAGAAGAGGCTGTTGAGAGGAGATATAATTTGAAAAGAGAACAGAGGACAAAAGGGCTGGAGTGCATGAAATGAAAGGATTAAAAATTGAAATTACTGTATTACAGAATCTCTTTTCATAGGAAAAAAATCAAATTGTGACATGAAAGTAACAAAAGAGATGTTTGGGTCATAGTTGTGGTGAGATCTATTGTAGTATATTTCTATACTTTTGACCTTGAAATTATATAGACTTCCTTCCTCTGGCGTGAACTCTTTACCTCAGCTCTGTTTACGGCTCTTTAGGCTCAGGGTTCACTCCTCCTCTTCTTTGTCCTGTCCCTCCTCCACATCTATCTCCATCCTCCCGCACCACCACAACACTCTCCTTCTCTCTTTATTCATGCCAAAACCACAAGCCTGTACTAGAGCTGCAGACAAAGACACAAACATAAAGTGGCAACCTAAGGGTCAAGCCCTCATGATACAGACAGTCGCAGTGGCTGGAGGAAGGAATTCAAGAAAACGGACAAATAGAGTTTCATTGCTACCTACCTAAAACAGTTAATTACATATGGTCACTGATGTGGAATTGTTTTTATAGACTGTCTGTGAACAAACTCTGCGGTTCTTTGCAAGCTGCCTATTTAATCTTCTCATGGATTTCCCTCACACTGGTAGAGCTACACTGACACGTGCTGCAAGCTGTAGATTTTCACAGGCGAAAGCGGGGAAGGACCTTCCAGTTTGTAATGGCAAAAATGTTTCTTGATCATATTCACAATGGCTCCCTCACACATGTAGTGTCTAAAGCCGGGGAAGAGGCACTGCTCTTCTTGACCTCATGCATGCTTCCTCTTCACTTCCTTACTCTGGGTTTATTAGCGCGTTCCAGATTAAGTCATCTGGAATGCCCCACTCAAAGGTCGGAGCAGCCCCACCAACCCCAAGTTAACAATCCAAGATGGCGGCAGTGAATGTAAACAGTAGTAAAACTTTAAACTGCCACTGTTTTGTATTTGTCATTCATAAATAAGCCATTTACAGAGCTCTGACCAGGCTCTATCCATGAACATGAAAAGAGAGGTTAGCATACGTAGTAAAATGTACATTTAGCATAAATAATAACAATGGTCAGTGATGATTCAACATTCGCAGGTGGATGAGTATAACTGCAAACATCTACTGTAAAAATCAAAAATGTTGCGTCCAGGTGTAGCATTAGGCAGGGATGGTAGACGTCCCTACTAACATCACACTGCAGCTGTTATGTCCACACAAATATTTCTGATTTAAAAATCACACTCTGTGCTCCGCGGTACACGAAGGGTTAACAACACGCAGAATTCCCTCATGAATACGCGCTCTGGTATAAGTCAGTTTGACTCAGCCAAGTCACACCACTTATCCATAGGCTACCCTCAATGTTCATTTGGTGCATCAAATACAGGCGACAGGACCAACGCAACCGAGTACGTCAGACGGTGGTGGCGTAGCAGGGACAGGGTCACAGCATAAGGTGAAGTTGATGAAGGACAATGGGGTTTAGTTGTAATAGCCTAGAGGTTTTCAAAGTCTTCAGGTCAAGTAACACCTCAGAGAATATGTCTAAGTGACATTTTAAAGCCTATACCAAAATTAGGATTATTTCAGGCCTAAACCAAGGAATAAAAAAAGATTCACCCAGAAAAAGCATCACTAAAGGACAAAACATGGACTAAACCAAGACTAGTGTGTGCGTGTGTGCAAATATTGTGACTAATGCAGGAGTTTAGATATAGGTTTGATTAATAATATAAAAATATAGGTATATTGGAAAGGAAATAGAAGGCAGTATACCAATGTTCATAATGTCTTTATTTCGAACCACCTTATGTCTTTTGTTTCATTTAACATTACAGAAGTCAATAAGAGTGTTCTGAATTGAGGAAATACATTTTTCTCAATTGTCCTTGAAAACTAAATTGCAATAATACAGCAACAACCAATCAGAATTCAGATAATCCTCCTGCCTGTCAATGCGTCAAAAAAAAAGTTCTAGAGTCCTCGTCCTGTTTTGCTGTTAGATCAGTCACATATCAGTGTAAACTAGCATTCTAAAGCTAGTTAAGGGTGACACAGAAAATAACCTGCTCCCTCTGTCACTGCCAAGTGTTTGGATGTGTTTTACTCCTATTTATGAGGGACAGAAGCATATATCCTCATGAGAGTCAGTGGGTTCTCACTTGTAAAACACATTTGAAAATTGAATGGGTTAATCATCTCCTGGAAGATTTTGCAAATTAATTGCATATTATTAATATTTTTGAATTACTCTTAACTTCAGACTTTAAAAGTCTGGACTGAGATGACAGATACCATTGGTGGAACACAACTGAGGAAAAAAACCACAACAAAATGACCTTGATCTGAAGGTGGCGCCACTGGGGGTTGGCATTGGGTTCATGTGTCTACCAGTGTTAATACCAAACCTAAGCCTTTGCTTGCATCTGTGTTAGCAGTGTAATGTAGTAACACATCAAAGGAGAATTAGAAATAAAGACCTGGCTTTAACACGGCTTCTAAGTTGAAGTACCACCCTTTTTTTTTTTTGTACTTCATATTCAGTTCTCTAGTGAATGTGAATGTATGGCTCGGCTGTGGTACGTCTAATATGTTGTATTGTATAGAGATTCTTTTTGATGCCACAACTCTATTTTGTTTTTATTTGACATCTGTCTACTTTCCGTGCCATATAGTTTCTCATCTCTTTACTGTCCGAGTTTCTGTCTGTTTACCATCTTCCAGGGCAATGTTAACAGCACTGATCGCAGCAGTTGCAATTAATAAACATACCTGACATGTACTGCAGTAATCAGTCTGCCTGCATGTAAATCTTCACTCACAACAAACTGTCAAAAAAGTCTAAGCCTGTAACAGCTTGCATTTTCAAACCGAAGCCATGCAGCAGCCGGGAAGCTCTACACAGAGTTGTGCGTAAGCCGGACTAGAGTAGCTGTGTCACTGTGCTAATACCTACTTGTGCTCATTTCCCAAGACGACTTATCTTCCCCATGGGGAAACGGACACTGATCCACTTAAGATGCTGTCAGGAACTTTGTTTTGTCTCGCCTCCATCTATTTCCTGCCAGCTCTGGGCTCCAACACAGGACTGCATTCATATATAAATACAAGGAAAGTTAATTTATGAGTTTTACAGTTTTGGCTATGAGCTTCAATTTCAGTTTATAAAAGGTTGGGAGTGGTGAAAGCGACTGTTTTTACTCCATGTCAGCAGAGATTGGATCATTAAAGGCAGATCCAGGATCTTTTTTTCCAAAGTATAATATTAACGTGAATATGATGAATAATTAGACAGCAATACGTAACTGAACGAGTTAGCCATAACATA
>JAMQGT020006269.1:82500-83892 GCA_024447675.2 Pterophyllum scalare | reverse complement strand
TGTGTTATGTAACATTAGACAGTTGGTATTTCTTGAGAGCAAAGTGCTCTATTGTGGTGATATGGGACTATGAGCCAATGAAGAGAAGGCAATATGGGAGAAATACGCTCTCTCTGTCTAGTCCCTGTCAGTACTCTAGCTGCAGCATTTTGGATCAGGTGAAGGCTTTTCAGGGAGCTTTAGGACAGCCTGATAGTAATTTTAATGAGGGTGCTGTGAAGGATCATTTGTTCTTTCAGTTCTCAACACACACAGACTCAAGCTACACTGCTCAAAAAAATAAAGGGAACACTCAAATTAACACAGTCCTAGATCTGAATGAATGAAATATTCTCATTGAATACTTTGTTCCGTACAAAGTGGAATGTGTTGCAACAAAATCACACAAAAATCATCAATGGAAATCAAATTTATTAACCAATGGAGGCCTGGATTTGGAGTCACACACAAAATTAAAGTGGAAAAACGCACTACAGGCTGATCCAACTTTGATGTAATGTCCTTAAACAAAGTCAAAATGAGGCTCAGTATTGTGTGTGGCCTCCACATGCCTGTATGACCTCCCTACAAGGCCTGGGGCAGTGCTGCCTGATGAGGCGGCGGATGGTCTTTCCTCCCAAAACCATCTCTGGACCAGGCTGTAAGCATGTTTTTGTGCTGGTACAGTTGGACACTATAACATGGGAGTCTGTGGGACTTGACTCCCTCCTGGAGACAGTCTCAAGTGGCCATTAGAGGAACTGCAGATTTTGCCACTTCAGCACTGGCTTCGTTTTACAGCAGCTGACCAATGAGGGGCGAGATGTTTGCCTTCTTCGTGCTTTCTGACAAAAACACTTTGAAGCAGAAAGTGAGCGTACGGACCAGGTTGTTGCTCAAAATGAAGTTATGTGACTGTAACTATTATTTTGAATGTTCTGTTTTTTTAATTGTATTTATTTGTGCGTTTACTTTATTGCATATCAGCAAGAAGCACAGATGTCACAAGTTTTCAGGGTTTATGGTGGCATCTTAAAATGTGACTATTCGCAGTTGCATTTTGAAAACAACTACAACTTCTCGCTGAAGCACTTTGACTCTTCTCTCGCACCCAAAATTCATTCCCCTTGCAGGCTGTGGGAGGTTTAGAGAGACTTTGATTAATAAGAGTAGAGTAAAACTAATTCATCTCTGCAAACACTTTGGTTTCAAACACTGAAGCTGAACAAATGAATGAAGTTCCAAAAGTCAAGTTGAAGCATTAAATAATCACAAGTATGATTTTTGCCTCAGTCACACACCCAATCAACCCTATAATACAAAGACACACACAGCAAGCTTCCTTCTGAAACATCCAGACCCCCACCTTTGTGATTTACACTTGCACGCCTCTCTTTTACGCCATCATCGTCT
>JAMQGT020006269.1:0-75000 GCA_024447675.2 Pterophyllum scalare | reverse complement strand
CATTCATTCAGTGTGCACGACTGGAGGATTTTTGCGATCTATATTTTCTAGAGTTTAAAAAGTAGAATGGACATTTAAGTCACGGCTATGCAGCTTCGACTAAAATAGGAAGGAGAGAAAAGTGTCTGCGAATGTTTTCCTAATCTAGTAATCTTTGAAACTTTAATTCTAACTGTAGATGTCCATTCTACTGTCTCTAGTCCAAAACACAGTCAGCTGTGTACAGCTGTGCTGCTTTACCTTTTGTAACTGTAATATTACATCACTGAGCAGCGTTTTACAGTCAGGTTGGACACCTTTGGCTCTGTGGATACAGGCAGAAATACATCTGGTCAGAGCCAAATACAGGGACGACTTTACTGCTTTACTCAAAGGTGAACAGGAATGAATCAGTTTTACTCTGGGAGGGTTCACAAAGTTTTGATGAGTGGTGGCAAGAAGGCCGTTAGGAAGCAGTGGGTTTCACGTTCTGTAGGCCAAGGAGTTATTTTTTTAAATTTTTGCCCATTCTTGGTTTAGGTTTAGTCAGCTGTGATGACCAGAACAGAAGAGTTAAACTAAAGAGAAATACTCCTTTGTCTTGTTCTTGAACTGAGTTTCATTCTTCCCTACAGAGGCTGCAGACTGCCTCTGGCCCTGGGTTTCGCCCTGCTGTGGTCTTTCCTTTGATTTTTTATTTTCGAGCCTAGCATCACTCACTGCCCCACAATTAAGTCACGTTATGTCTTGAATACTTGGTTAATATGTTTGAGTTTTTGTAAAAGTCTTTTCTAAAGTTTGTTGAATTTTTGGATTCCTGTTTTGATTTCTTGATTTTTCTGCATATTCTGGTTCCTGTTTGAATTTTGTTAAGGCTCCGCTCTGATTTTATTGGCCTCCCATCTGGTGTTTATGGCACTCTCATTGTTTCCTTCTCTTTCTTGTCTCTGCATCAGTTCCTCTGACCTCCTGTGTTTCGTGTTAGTCTCAGTGTTTTTGTCTTTTGGCCATTTCCTGTTTTACTTTGACAGTTTAAAGAAATGAAAGAGTATTTGCCCCCATTTCTTAGTTGTTTTTTTTATTTGTCACACTTAAATATTTCCTACTCTCCAAAGATAATTTGAGTATATACAGAAAAAAAAAGCTATTCTAACCTTGGCGGCAAGAACTGCAATCAAGCATGTGTGATAACTGACAGTGAGTCTTTCACATTGCTGTGGAGGATTTTTGGCCCACTCTTTGCAGAATTGTTTTAATTGAGCCACATTGGAGGGTTCCAGCATGAACGAAGTGTTTAAGGTCTGTTTAAGGTCAACCTGCTGGTGTGTTTCAGATCATTGTCCTGCTGCAGGGCGTGAACTGATGGCCGGACGTTCCCCTTCAGGATTTTCTGGTCCTGAAATGTTGTGTTAGTTTTGTGCAGTTGTAAGGGGGATCAAACCTTCTAAAAAGTTCAGCTTTTCAGCTTCTCAGGGATCATCGAGATGTTTTTTTGGCAAATGTGAGACGAGCCTTTGTGTTCGTTTCGGTCAGCGGTCGTTTTCACCTTTGAACTCTCACATAGATGCCGTCTTTGTCCAGTCTCTTTCTTGTGGTTGAGTCATGAACTCTGACCTTAACTGAGGCAGGTGAGGTCTGCAGTCCTTTAGATGTTGTTCTGGGATCTTCTGTGACCTCCTGGATGAGTCGTTGATGCTCTCTGGGAGTAATTTTGGTAGGCCGGCTGCTCCTGGGAAGGTTCCCCACTGTTCCAAATTTTCTCCATATGTGGATAACGGCTCACGCTGTTCTTCACTGGAGTCTCAAAGCCTTAGAGATGGCTTTGTAACCCTATCCAGACTGATAGATGTCAGCGACTTTGTTTCTCAGCTGTTTCTTTCATGAAGTGTTGCTTTATGAGATCTTTAGCCTGCTTCCCTTTTTGAGACAGCTTCTATTTAAGAGATTTCTTGATTCAGCAGCTCTGGCAGTAATCAGGCCTGGGTGTGGCTGATGAAATTGAGCTCAACTTTCCAAAAATGTGGTTAATTCATGATTTAACAACAAACTAAGAAGGGGGGTAAATACTTTTTCACAGCACTGTACGTTCCCCTTTGTCTCTCGTTTGTTCAAGTTTTGGTCAGCTGTTAAGTTTTGTTTGAGCAGTTAGTTAGTTTGTGATGTAAGATTTGAGTTTTTGTCTAATTGTTTTGCATTTTGGGGCAAACTAAAGCCTATTTGTTTCAAACTGTGCCTAACCAGCTCAGTCCCTCACAGTCACCATAAAAACATTTGATAACAACTAAATTGTTTTTTTTCCTGTTAGTATAGTATATGTATGTATATGTACAGTATTTATAACCACTTATCTGGTTAATTAGCAGGTTGCCATTGATTGTGAGGTGACTTGAAATCGCTGCACTGGGGGGAATTAAGTTCAACTTCATCCACTGAATACTTTGAATATTAAATATTTTAAAATTGAATACACTGTATATTATGCAACATTTCAGCTAAAACAGTGTTTAAGTGGAGGCGTGTTTGTTCTTACTTTGTGCGGAGGCCGCCTCTTTGTCTTCATGTGAAGTGTCCACACCTCCATCAGTGACCAGCTCCTCTCTTACAGCAGCAGGTGGCGCCACCTCCTCTCCTGCTGAGGGAGCAGAATGGCAGGAGTGGCAGGGTTTCTCCACATGCAGAGGAGTTCCTGATGTCAGCTTTGCTTCTGCAGGTGAAAGAACCTCCAGGTCTGCCCCAACGGAGGCTGCTGCCAACTGAGTCGTGCCCAGAGCAGCTTCAGCTGTCTCCTCTGCAGATGTTTCAGCTGTTTCCTCACCAGCAGGTGCAATCTCATCTGGTGAGCTCTCATGCACTGGAGTAGCTTCAGCAGTAATTGTGGCCTCCTCAGCAGGAGCAGCATCTTCAGGGGAGACGGCCTCCTCGGGGGCAGCATCTTCAGGGGAGACGGCCTCCTCGGGGGCAGCATCTTCAGGGGAGATGGCCTCCTCGGGGGCAGCATCTTCAGGGGAGACGGCCTCCTCGGGGGCAGCATCTTCAGGTGAGATGGCCTCCTCAGGGGCAGCATCTTCAGCCCCGGGCTCATCCACCGTGGGGTTTGAAGATGTAGCTTCCTGAGGATGAGATCCAGCCACTGCCTCCTCCTCTCCTGCTGTTATCACTACTTCAGCAACTGTAATCTGTGCATCTTCTGCACCAGCACCTTCCTCATCCTCTTCAGACTTCAGCTCCTCCTCACCCTCTACAACAGCTGCACCTTCAGATGCTTCCTTGGCCACCGCCTCTGCGGCCGCTTCCACGCCTTCTGCTTCGAGCGCCTCATGTCCCTTTCCTTCACCTTCTATTTGTCGGACAGCCTCCACCAGACTGTTCTCACCAACAGAAGCTGCAGCAATGTCAGTTGTAGAGCTGGCCAAGATCTTCACGGCTGCGAACAGATCTGGCACAGACTCTGATTGAGGGAAAAGACAGCAGGCAATGGCTGAGTAAGATTTCCTACCAGAAATTCCTCTAGTTGTTAAAAAATAAACAGAATTGCTTTAATATCCACTTTAACCTTTGCACCGGATCAAACGCGTGACTGGAGTGTGATCTAAACTGGTGTTGTGGTTATTTTCTCCACCCCTTTGTGTTTGAGTGAATATAAGAATTATACAATTTATGATATGCTGTGCTACTTTATATGAAGTCCACCTACCTTGACCAGGTATCTATCACTGGATGCTCTACAGTCACCACAGGTTCAGGCACTCTACAGACCACCCACCCTGTACATGCTCCTCAAACATCTGCAATACGCAACATGTTGAACACTTCAAAACATCCTTATTGGTTTTAATTTTGAGTTCAATACAGTATCCTCTAAACTGGTTTTGTAGCCATAATCGCTTATTGATTCTTCCCCAAATTAATTTTATTCCTTTTGTGGTCTGTAATAGGAGTCAAAACTCATCCCTGGCTTTCCAGCCCACACAGAGCACTGTAATCAAGCATTAGTCATGGCCTCTCTGTGAGGCACCATTAAACTGAACTAGAGTGGCTGAAGAAATATGCAGACTTTTTTTTAAAGATAAAATAACCATGTGGTTGTGTTCGCATTTAAGTCTTTTTTCCAAACATCTCTTTCTGCCCATCTTTGCGCAGGTGGGAAAGAGATGGCTGTAAACGGGAATCTGAAGCCTGACAGGAGCATGAACATGGAACAGGGTTCGTCAGGAAAGGGATTTTTACAGGGAGAAAAATAATAAAGGTGTGGAACAACAAGCAAAAGCATCTGAGAGACTAGAAATATATATATATTTCTTAGAAATGTAAACAATAGGAATCTAAAAAATACACAAAAATACAGTACTGGACCCGTCAGAACCTTGTCTTTATTGCAGCTGTATCAAAGACAATTAGCAACGTGCAGACATGAAGGCGCATGCATTTCCTGTAGTGTTTCCTGAAAGACTGAAGCTTCTGAGTAAAAGAGGAAAGAGCAGACGTGTCTTAACACAAAGAAAAATGGATTTGAAGTTTTAGGAAAAGAACTGATGGTGAAATAGAGACGTGTTAGGTACATAAAGTGAGCGCAGGATGGTGTGGCTGCAGAAGAATAAGATGGATGTGTGGTGATGAAGATGATAAAGCCTCTTACTGCATGAGATCAAAAAGTAAAGGAAGTTTAAAACCGTGTCTCACTCTGCAGAGCTGTGCAAAAAGGGTTTCAGAGGCTGAGAGCACCAGACGGGCACTGCAGTCTGCTAAAGAAGAGCCAACGGGATTCAGCTCACGCTTCACAGCGAGTTTAAATGCTGAGAGAAAACACGGCTGAACGTCTCAAGTGCCCTTTAAACCCGTTATCTCTATTCAGAAAAGGAACAAGGTTTAAAGGCCACTTAAAATTAGTTATCAACTCAATTCCAAATTAAAGATTGGATTTTTTCCTTTTAACAATAGGATTCCTATACAGACAGACTTTTCCAAACTGGCTCCAACCACACATTAATACCAGATGTTTTGGATGTGAAGGATGAGGAGAGCTAAGGGAAGGAGGGCAACTGAAAGCTGGACTGATGAACCCCAAACTGAAATTTTTTAACAACCAAAACTGAGAACAAATTTTTTTTCCTCTCCATCATAAACAGGGTTAATAAGTCCTTTTTCCCGGGGCAGGGAGGAGGGACAGGGCACATCCAGCTGGGTGCACTATCAAGCCATCACAGCTCTATGCGACCACCTCTGCAGCAGGGGCGGCCTCGGCTTCAGCAGAGGGAGCGGGATCTACTGCTGCCGTACCAGTGCTTTCTGCTACCAGCGCCTCTGCCGGTGCCTCCACAGCTGCTTCGAGAACCACCTGTGCTTCTGCAGGTGGAGCGGCTTCTTCTGTGTCTGCTGACTCGGCTGCTGCCTCGGTAACGACCACCTCAGAGACCACGGCGGCTTCTGCTTCTTCAGACGCAGCTTCCGCAACAGGCTCGGCGGATGTTTCCGCCACAGGTTCTGCAGCAGCAGGGGCGACCTCGGCGGCGACCTCAGCAGCAGGTGCTTCCTCCTCCACTGGTGCAGGTTCAGCTGCAGGTGGAGCTGCTTCTGGTGCTGCTGTCTCTGAAGGAGCTGCAGAGTAAGAAGCCAGGAAGAGAAATATTACTTGTTAGCTAGGTGATGCATCACAGATCTTTGCTTGGATCAAGCATTAGCCTCTGCAGATGAAAAATGAAGGCAACTGTGGAAATGCCATAAAATGCAGTTCCATAGTTTATGCAACAACCATGCAGAGCTCTTCATTTGCCAGCAAAAACTCCGGCAAACACCCACCCATCTGTGCATTAAAAGCTATTCGATCTGAGACGTGTCGGAACATTTAAAGAAGGGTTAAAGGCCAAAAGTTTAGGTTTTAAAGGTCTAAAAGGTAAGATAGCTGCTGGTAAAACTGTCAACATGATGAGCAAAGTGAAGGATAATCCTTAATCCTAACATGTCAGTGAGGGACAGAAATACACTTCTGCCACCCGTATAACTCATTGAAGATGCTGGTGACCAGAAACCTGCTGCTGCTGACACAGAGCAGCCAAGGGGGAAAATATAATCCAGGCTCAGTGGTACTACAGTCAGCATTTACCTCCAAAAAGGAACCATAATTTAAAAAATGTTGGAATAAACAGCACTGTAGTGGTTGAGATCATAAACCCATCAGGAAAACGTTTTCTGGAGTTGTAAGTCAGAAGTAGGCTCATTTTCTCAGATTTCTGTACAATAGAACACTTCGTTCTCAGACTGCTGGCTTACTTGTGGTTCCTAGGATACTTCAGAGTAGAATGGGAGGCAGAGCCTTCAGCTTTCAGGCCCCTCTTCTGTGGAACCAGCTCCCAGCTTGGATTCAGGAGACAGACACCCTCTCTATTTTTAAGATTAGGCTTAAAACTTTCCTTTATGATAAAGCTTATAGTTAGGGCTGGATCAGGTGACCCTGAACCACCGCTCTAGTTGATATGATAATAAAGAGCTGCATCACTAAAGAGAAACTCTGCAGTAACAATGCAGTTCATCAAAAACAGCCATACTGTAGGAGCTGTTTATTAGCTATTATTATTTATTATCTGATAATAAGGGAACATGAGAGTGACCTTTTTAACAAGCTCTGTAGTGGTGCTCGGTGTTGTGTAGTCACATTAATGTGTCATGATAACTTGATCATTTCTGCTTTTGTTCTCAGAAATTTGCCCTGGATTAGAGAATCATTCAGTTCATTAAAGACCAGAAGTGATTCACACGCAACCACTTTAAAAAGCAGCACTTTGACCTCTCGTTTCTGACTGAAAACAACCCTGAAAGGCTGCATGATCACAACCGAGCCTGCGACAGCAGCTGCTCATCCCCATTACAGGACACTGAACGGCTCCGGGCGCAGAGCCACGAGCTCTCCGGGCTGAGTAGACAAAAAAAAAAAAATTGCAGACGGAAATCAAAACAGACGGGCCGACGAAGCCATTCAGAGTGATCGGTCTACCGTGAGGCTGGTGCAGCCGGAATCAGCCCTGAAATACAGTCAGTTCTTCTTTCCTGCCTTCTCTTTCTTCACCTCTGAGACCTCCTATGACAACGTCTTGGTACAATTTAACTCATTACTGGCCAGCAGTAGTTACTTAGTAAGGCGTTACTCTGAATCTGACCACTTTTGACAGGTTGTTGTGCCAAAAAGTGATCGTCTGCCATAAAGTGATCCCGATGTTTCTGTGTGCTTTATGTGTAATGCCTTTGTTTATATTGGTAAACAGAGTGCAGTCAGCATGATTTATGAAGGGCTCATAAATAAAATGAAGAAATTATCTGTTGCAAGAGTCTTTAGGAGTCTGAGTTATTGTACCTACATTATAATCAATGCAGTGCTTTTTGGCCACTTTGTTATATTTGCTGTGATCTCCTGCAGCCTTCTGAGCCAGATTTCTGTTTAAAAAGACATTTTTGATGTCAATGACAGTTTTTAACCTTGATAAAAAACAAATATATAAAAGTCACTTTGCCAAAAACTGGGTGCAGCTTCTACCCTGTGATAGAAATGCTGTTTCTCACTCACAATGACCTGATATCGTTCACGAGAGAGATGTTCGACACATGTTTCACAGACTATAGGTCAACAAGTCATTTACAGCCGTATAAATACAGGAAATCATTTTTTGGCACAACGCCGGCAGCTTTTGAATGTAACTAATAAAGTAACTTGTAATCCAACAGTAGGTGCTTCTAAAATTAAGTAATAAGTAAAGCAACTAAGTTACTTTTTAAAGGCGTTATCAGTAATCAGAAATCAGATTACTTTTCCAAGGTAACTATGCTGGCCAGCACACAAGCAAAGACATGGGTCTGAAGAAGAGGTCGTATTTTGTTTACACCTTCTTCTGCATGGTGGGGTCAATCTTTCAAGACACGGCTCCACAAAAACGGGGAAAGTGATCAAAAGCCCTGAAATACATTCTGCCACACATCTTTCATGTGCCATAAAAAAGGGAATGATTATGGTTTATATATATATATATAAAAACAGAAGCATGTGTGCAGGTCCCCTGTAATAAAGTATCGAGATGAAGTGAAGACCAGCCCAAGGAGCACTTCACAGAGATCTCAAGTAAAAACTGATCAGTAACTTTAATGAGAATGTACTAATGTGTTACATTACCCTGATAACATGAATCATAATAACTTTTGGCGATCTCTCTCCTTTTCACTTGTATGAAGCCCACATAATCACATCAAAAGTATGTCCCAGGTTTTGGTTCATATCTGCGTACCAAACTAATGCACCAAGGCTAGGTTAGCATGCTGATGTTGGACTTTAGCTCACAGGGCCACCAGCATGGCCGCGGGGCTCTGAACTGATCAAGAAGTCCTGAAAACACCTGGAAACATCTCGGAGCTCGAAGGCTGAGTACAGAATATAATGTTGTGTTCTACTCAGCTGGAACGCCGTCTCAAATCAGACGCCCTACTCTTAAAGTTGGAAAGGTCACACCTACCCTGACTTTGTGATCCGAGATGGCAGCAGTGTGCAGTAAACAGACTCATAGTCAATACCACAACTATTGTGTATTTGCAAAATAAGTTATCCACGGAGAACCAACATGGCTCTGTCTGAACGTGCTGCAGCGGTACTCCGGGTAGCGATAGCTGAATGACTCTGGGGAGCAAGACAAAGCACGTTATTCCGACCACACGGTCAGCTCAGGAATGATGTCGCCCAGCTCAGACATCCGACTTCTGAGGTCAAAGGAAAGTAGTAAGTATGCATTACCGCTGTGGGGAGCTTGAATCTTATTGCTATGAGTAGGAGCTTCACGTCCTGGATAAATAAAAGGTTTTTAAATAATTTAATTTACTTTCTGTCTTGTCAGTGCAGGGTGTGTGTGTGTGTGTGTGTGTGTGTGTGTGTGTGTGTGTGTGCATGTGTGTGCAAGAGAGAGCAGCTGACCCTTTGCTGTGGAGCCCACGTTGGCGAGTCTTTCCTCGTAACGCTCCGTGTCTCCGTTGACTGTCTTGTACGCCTGAGAGAAACAGAGCAGATTCGTACTCATCACTGACGGTTCCAGC
Organism: Pterophyllum scalare; assembly: GCA_024447675.2. Classification (NCBI taxonomy): domain Eukaryota; kingdom Metazoa; phylum Chordata; class Actinopteri; order Cichliformes; family Cichlidae; genus Pterophyllum; species Pterophyllum scalare. The sequence goes on along the minus strand of JAMQGT020006269.1, from coordinate 65,958 downwards.
TTTACAGAATTCGAACTCATGCTGACATTTTGCCCAACGAGGACCAACACTGTCAAACACGCTTGTTTGTTTTGCCAAGAGCCTGACTGCAAACGGGGGACAAATGAGGCCAAGCAATGACTGCAAAAGGAGAGATTGTCAAAAAGCACAAAGAGCCTCCTTCGTCCCATCCGGTGACAGAGCTGTGGTAACGTCTGCAGACCGAGCTGGCTTCACGCTGCACGATAACTGGCTCCCAGTTTGCAGCAGCAAAGACAGAAGACTAAAACTACAAGGTAACCGCATCGATCCCAGTGAAGAAGCTTACGGTCCTGGTTCTGAATCAATGTAAACTTGGTTTGATTGATTTCCACCTGTGCTTATTAAAAGTATGGGATAAATGACACCTTCTGTTAAACACATAGGCTTTATATAGGAGATGGACACAGCCATCCATTAATTAGTGAAGTCTCATAACAGAGTGACAAATGAGGGGGTAGACCTGACCGTGAAATCAAGGACACTCCACTCTCATTGGTTAAACAACTTGTGATTGAGAAGTTGGTAGCCAATGAGCAAATCACTGGGTAATCTTCTTTCTGACTCTAATAATAACATAATTTATAAAATTAACTTATCTAATTCAGTATAACCAGAAATGAGCAACTAAGCCCACAAATTAACAGGGAGAAGAAAGCTGAGAGTTGCCCCCTGCTGACCATTAAACAGAATGCAGTTTGAAGTCACTGCCACTTTTACACGGACGCCACACAAAAACATAACGTTTTTGCGCAATGCAGTGAGACAAGTGGGTAGAGTTGTTACTTTCCCCCATTTAGTTCAAGTTTAAATAGCAGAAAATTATAAATTATCTATCAAACACTCAAAGACCTTTCTTCTGCAAGAAAACATCATCCTTACCAGATGGTCCGGAAGTTAACATGAAACAGGACATAATATGTAAGCTTTAAATCTAAGATTATCAAATGCCACTTGCTGGAGGCCTTACCTTTGGGATGCTCCAAATGCTCCATTTCAGACCTTTTTTTTCCTACTCCTGGCTCTGTGTGATGTCACTTAGAGCACATATCCCTAATATGGTCATTTCTGGCACACGGGTCGCCGCAGCCTTGTTTACAAGGGACAAAACAATTAAATATAACTCCTTCACGCTCTCTCACGTAACGCTAACACAGCTGTTAATTCGAAATGTTTCAACCGACCATCATCGAAACGTTGTTGTTTCGTCCCAGGGTTAAGCAAGCAGGTGACCTGTGTGCCAGAAATTACCATATTAGGGATATTTAGTTTTACTTGTCAAATTCTACCTTTTATATTAACACGGCACCTCAGACAACACCTGCTTATATATTATTGAATTAAGTTGTCTACATCGACAGAGCAGTAAACCTCAGAGCAGCAGCAGCATGGGGCGGCCTGTACAAAAGACAACAAATCATCATGTGACTTGTTTTTAAGTCCTTCTTTGTACCCCCCCCCCCAAATTCCCTGCTTAAAGGAGTCATAGCAGAGATACTCACATAGACGACTGCAGCGGTGAGGCCTCCGCCACACAAAACAAAGTATGTCATGTTGGTGGAGCCTCCGGGAACACCGAAGGCCATGTGTCGAACCGGAGCTGGAGGGAGAGAGGCGCACAAGGGGTACGGTTATTGTGCAAGCTTGTAATGAAGCCATTTAGTTTTATAAATACACACAATTGCATTTGAACTGAAAATCAGTGGTAATATTTGAGACAAACCACTACAACTCTGATCATTTGTGGGTTTGTCACTGTCGCTCCATCAGAAGCGCGAATGGCACGAAGAACAGTGCATTCTGACAGCGTCAACATGTCTCCATCCCTTAATCCAGTTACACAATACAGCTCTGGTCAGTGGAGACGGAAAGATTTAGCAGCAGCCAAGCCAAACACTGAATCTTTGCTTAAATTAAACCTCCGACACACACAGACACTAAAAGACTTCCTGCGTGATGATCTCAGATTTGCATCGAAACAAACAAACAGTGGGCTTGAATTCATACGAAACAGTCCTTTAGCACATATCAGGATTTGTGGCAAAGGTTTCTTTATAGGCTGCTATTGTCGCACCGGTGGACGGGTGAGTGCGGCTGCAAAAAGATCAGTTGGTGTTTAAAGGATTGCCAGTGGTGCGTGCAGAGGGGGCCATAAATAAAAGCACCCTGCATCCCAAACACTGCCTCGGCCTAATCTCTTCCTATCAGGAACCCTACCCACCCACCCACGTGCACACACACACACACACACACACACACACCCAATACACACACACACACACAAACCCAACACACACACAACTCTACAAAACAGCACCGTGTGCAGCATCCCACCCCTCTTTGTGTGTGTGTGTGTGTTCATGCAACTCAGAATCCATCATGTCACTTTTGACTTTTCGACTGACTTGAATTCAAACTTGTATGATTATTCTTTGTCGTTCAGCACATTCTTCACCAGTCACTGATTTTCACAGAGCCCAAACTGGTTTAATCAGTTGAGACTGCAAACAGAGCTGTCTGTGCCTGCAGAGCTCAACTTCAGCTCAATAAACCAAACAACTTTGGATCAAGCAAAGCTCCACTAAAAATATAAGCCTAATGGGGCCCCCTTTAAAGTAGCTGAAATTACACGATGAAAACACCTGTGCAGGGTATTTCTAGCAGTGATAGTCTGATCCAGACCATCTCCAGCTTCCTAAAAGGACTCCCCTGGCACCATGTTTGCCTTTGGACAGAACCAGGCCAGCCATTTCCCTCCTGTACCCACTCTCTGTGCTAAATCCAGCTGCATTTACTGTTGCACCAACCTTTCCTTATCAAAGCTGACTCGGCATCTCTGTGTTTCCGATTTTTATATTTTAGAGTACGGTGCAAAAGTTGCACTTTGTGTAGCACAACTGAATTACAGGTGAGGAAAACCAAAACGGAGCTGAGGTTTGTCCTGCTGTCTGTGCTGAACCAGTGAAGCCAATAACGTCCTCCCTGTTGCTCTAATACCAATGACACAGCAGCGCCTGCAGGGACGGGGCCTGGACAGGTTATTTATACAGGTAATCACTTAATCCTGGCTGCTGGGTTCAAGCCTGTAAACACAGACACGCATGTCAGGGAACAGCAGACAGGATATCTGACATAAACATTTGGGTGGTAACTCTAATGCTCAGACCGCTGTGGCCTATAGGACGCAGTGTGTTCAACTATGCTGTGTAGTTACAAAGTAGCAGCATCCACCTGCTGTCCTGCTGTTTCTCCTACCTGCTTATAACTTAAAGAAAAACTCAAAGCAACCAACAAACATGCAAAGAAAAAACCTTCCGGTGCAGGTTTGCAGCATTTAGCCATACTTTCCTAAACAGGAAATTAAAGCAGCAGCAGCCTCGGGCTGAATTCCACGAGCTCAGATCCCAAACTAAAGGATGATCCGGGCCACGCAGGCATGCATGCGTGAAAAGAGAAGCAGTCCCTGTTCATTAATGGGTTTTTGGACATATCTCCTGTCCTCCTCGGCTGATCTGCTTCATAAAGAATCGCTTTTAAACTGTTACTTCTCTTCAAATGCTGGACTGAAGGCGTTTAAAGTGAATCTGAAACACAAAAAGTAACGCACAAACTAGTTTTCCTGACTGTACACTCACCTTAATTGCTCTAATTAAAGTCCCATTAAATAACCGGACTCACCGTATCTGGGTGCGGGCTTGAAAGCCCTCCGTGCCAGCGGCCCGACTCTCTGCCATGCCCGTCTGCAGAACATGTTTGCTCGGTTATCAGCGCGTTTTTTCCCCCTGAAGGTTTTAAAGAGAAATGATGGAAAGCCCTCAGTCGCCGATCACCAAGGCTGATGGGAAAAGAACACACCCCCTTATTCAAAAGTAGGTAGCGCCACCAGCACGCCCCCTGCAGACGAGAATCTAACATAACACAATCAGCAGACGCTGAGGCACTAAAGCCTGAACAGCGCTGCGTTTTTTATATTCGATATTTTATTTTCTACCAGCGTTTGGATCCTTCTGAGGCAGATGCTGACCTGCATATGTCACATAATCCCCCCTCTTCCTCCACGAAGTCACTCTGCTCTCTCTCTCTCTCTCTGCTGTGAAGGTTTTACAGGCCAGTTCAGTTGCATAAAAAGTGAACTCTGGTTGCATAATGCGCACTCTGCAGCGAGTGGCAGAGACAAGACAAAAAGACTGGCCTATAAATCAAATCTGAACACCCATAAAACAAACAAAAGGCCCCGCCGTGAAAGTTTAGGATTTCTCCTTCATAATTATTCATAACTTTGCACAAATCTGCCAGTAACAGTATATATATACACAGCTTGTTCAAATCCCAGTGCATATGACCATTTTGTTTATATAGCATCGGTTCACAACAGCAGTTGCTTTATATTCTAGCGTAAAAATCCTGAAATATTAAAGCAAGAACCTCAGTGTTCAGTAGATCCCTCATGAGCAGCGCTTGGTGATGGTGGGGACGAAGAACTCCCTTTTAATAGGAAGAGACCTCTGCTGTGAGCAGTTCGGGGATGAGGGGAAAGGGGGGGGGAGATAAAGATTAGAGCACAGACATACAAAACACAAATAGACACAAATACAAAAAAAACATGGAGGAGAAGTGAGTGCATCATGGGAAGTCCCCCAGCAGTCTGAGCCTTTAGTAGCATAACTAAGGGAGGGTCACCTGATCCAGCCCTGACTATGATCTTGATCAAAAAGGAAAGTTTTAGGCCTAATCTTAAAAACAGAGAGGGTGTCTGTCTCCTGAATCCAAGCTGGGAGCTGGTTCCACTGAAAGCTGAAGGCTCTGCCTCCCATTGGCCATTTAAATACCCTGGGAACCACAAGTAAGCAGTATTCTGTTAGGATAAGGGCCTTTAAGATACTGAGATGGGGACAGATACGCTGAATTAAAATGCTGTTCTTTGCATGGCTGCCAAAGAAGAGCACCTGGCAGACCTGTTTGTTTTTGGGGGTTTTTTTTGTGGATTTTAAATAAAATTTTGGATTTAACAGTGAAAAAAAAATCAGTATGGGAGAAAAATGGTCTGTGTTTCTAGATTCATTCAGCCAGGAAATCCATTAATGTTTGTATATGAACACGTTTGAAGACCACGGCAGGGACTCTGTGAAGGAGTCTCCTTACTTAATTATAATTTATCAAAGCTTTTGATGTTATGATGAAAGCTGCTTTTGTTTAGATAGATCAACACCTTTACTTATGTCACACAGGCCTAATGACTCCCGGTCAGTGTCAATATTCAGGGTTTTTGTTTTTTATGTCAATAAAACCAGAGCTCCTGTACCTGCAGGGGGTGTGGGGCACACAGATGAGACAAAAACGAGACAAAAGGAGAACGTTGCAACACGAAAAGTAAATGTTGTGCACAAGAAATCTTAACTTCCTAAAACACACATAAGCTTATTAAAATTACATTTTCTAAGTGCAGCTGAGGCTAAATAAAATACCTTTAATGTCATTCACTAGAATAATTAGTAATTAATTACTGCCAAGTACGAAATTGTTAAAATAAATGTGTTAGTTTAAGCCCCCCCCCCCCTTTAATTTGATTGTACTGAACCTTTTTGTGGCAACAAGTTTGAATTCTTTTTTTAAAGTGAAGCTAAATGATTAAATGTGCACAGTAATGGCAAAGCCTTAAACCTGGTTTAGGAGATGGTTGAGAGTTATAAAACCACATCTGCAGCGGTCTGTCCTCCAGTGGTTCGCCTCCTCCTTGAATTTAGAGAAACCCGTCTACCATTTGGCTGCTGAATGTTGCACCACTGTGACACTCTTCGTGTGTGCACACGCACTCCGCTGGCTCTTCTTCTGCCGCAGGATCCGCACAAGTCCGGCCTGTTTGTCTTACATCATGTGGCAAGCTCTGAATCATCGATTAGGCACGAAGTCGTGAAAACACATGTGATGCACTTTTCCAACGCCCACATCACGCACAAGACCGGAGCGTGACTGCTGCGACGTCTGCTGGCAGTCGGGATTAGATGGTGATGCATCATAACAGCACCAGCTGGTAAATTTGACCTTTAAAGAAGCGCATTCTGAAAACGTTTAATCAACCATGTGTTTGTCAAGAACCTGAGATTTCTTAAAAAAAAAAAAAAAAAAAAGTAATTTTAATTTTCAAACATGTGGAGACTCAGAGCTGAAGGGCACAAAACCTTCACATACTTTATGTCTTTGTTATTCCAACAAACGCCTAGATTTAAAAATACTTTCCACTTTCACGCCACCTTCCGCACTTGGAAAAGCTTGTCGATAAACTGGAGTAAATAGTGACTTCACCACAGAAGCCCCCACAGTGGGGCGAGCCCTCCCCTCTGATGGGCTGCACGTTTGACACCTCTGATCTGGATTGCTTTGCCTCAAGCTGCTCAGTTTCAGAGACAGCAGAAGCAGCTGGCACAGCGAATCGCCATGGCAGATGGAGGCACAGTGACATGGTTAGTGGGTGTGGTTTAGTAGGTACCACACAGTGATACAAGGTTTATTCTTTTGAGCCCCAACCGGTCGCAGCAGATGACTGCCCCTCCCTGAGCCTGGTTCTGCTGGAGGTTTCTTCCTGTTAAAAGGGAGTTTTTCCTTCCCACCGTCACCAAGTGCTTGCTCATAGGGGGTCGTTTTGACTGTTGGGTTTTCTCTGTGTTATTGTAGGGTCTTTACCCACAATACAAAGCGCCTTGAGGCGACTGTTTGTTGTGATTTGGCGCTATATAAATAAAATTGAATTGAATTGAGTAAATGGTTACATTCTTTTTTCAAAGGCTGATTTATTTTGTGGGTGCCGAGAGTGCCAAACGGCGAGTGCCATTTAACTCCATCACATCCCAGAGAAGGCTCGCACCTCTGCAGCTGATATCTCCAAAACCAGGCAAGTCCCATGATAAAAATCCAGACCGGAAGTGTCAAACTTACAGTTAGTACTTGCTTACTTTGGTGCTAGGCTGATGTCTTTGATGGCCAGAAGACTGTAAAACCAACAAAAATAGAGTAAAAAGCTGTCCAGTGTGCCGGATTGGACCCCTGATCTAGACGGAGAAATAGCACCACAGGGCAGAGGTCAGTTATGCAAATTGCCTCTTTAAGAGCTCATGATGCCTTCAGGGTTTGGTACCTTGTGTTAATGAGTGCAGTCATATTGGGGGTGTCTGTGGTATCAGTTCCTGCGTGCACATTCAGTTTCCGTGAGGAATACAGTGAACACCAGCGGCTAAAGAAGCTGTAAATTTAATGGGATTTGTGCAAACAAACAATGCCGGCATTCGCTGAAAACTGTGCAGCTTAATACGTAAATATAATAATAATATATCAGTGAACACCGGTATTGTTTTTGTGTGGAGAAAGTATTCGGAGAAAGTATGAATGTCACAGATTTTAATTATTCTATTTATTCTTTTTAAAAAAAACCCACTAAAGCCTGAAAACGCTTGTTTCTAGAGTCCTCCTCCTGCCATGGTTTGCATATTCGTTCATACGTCACACACCCGTGCGTCCTCACTCATAGCTGCAGCAGAGCCTCCTCTCTCCTCAAGACACATTGTAGGAACTGAGTTACAGGAAGGAAATAGGAGAGAGGAGACAAGGAGGCACAGAATAGGGAAATGAGAAAGCCCTGAGCTCAGCCAGCGAGGCCACACACGCTGAAAATAAACAGCGTTGCTGCACTGAAAGGTCACATGGATATTCATATTCACAGTATTTTATTTTGCAGATATTGTAAACAATGAGATCACAAATGTACACAAAGTTTCCAAGTGGCACATGTCACATTTTTAAGAGTTTAAATATCAAAGTTCTGTGTGGGAGCGACTGCGTTTCCTCAGCAGCAGCTCGTCTGCTCCCTCTCGGCCTTCTTGTTAACGAGCTTGAAGGACCCGCTGTACGCCAGGGGGTTTGCTGCCGAAGGTTTCTTCTGTCTCTTCAGTTTGAGACCGACAGCGGTGACGATGTCCTCCACGTTATCCTGCTGATACAACACCTGCCCCTCACCTCGCCGTCCACTCGTGCATTTCTTTGGCGGGTCCTTGGCGGACGTCTCAAAACACATCATGCCGTGCGCTTTGGCGAAACTCGTCGCCCGTTCCTGGGTCACCTGGCTGTCCGTCCTACTGGTGTCACGGAGGTCGCTCTTATTCCCCACCAGGAATCTGAGAGGAGATGGGGAAAGTGGCAAATGAGAAGGAAGCGTCTGGGCCAAGTTAAATAAAGACTTTTGCATACAGAGAGCTGACCGTGGTATGTCTTGGCCCAGGCAGTGTTGCCGGCACTCTTCTATCCAGGAAGTCAGGCCGACGAAGCTGGCAGGGCAGGTGACGTCGTAAATGAAGAGCACCGCGTGGACGTTACGGTAGTAGTGCTGCACCATGGATTTACGAAAGCGCTCCTGGCCTGCTGTGTCCCACAGCTGGAGCTGATCGTGAGGAGGGGAAGTGAGAAAGGAAAGAAAGTGAGAGGCTGAGTCTTCTCGAAGGCCGGCGCTGGCACAGAGGATCAGAGAGGAAGTGTTGAAATGCTTTAAGCCCAGTGACATTCACAGAGGCAGACAATGACTCATCTCTGACAGGGAACCAAAAAAAAAAGGACGAACAAGATCTTAAATCTTGTTCTTACTAAGTCAGATTTCTCTTCCAGGCTTTGTCAAAGTTTCCTTCAACAAAACCGACCCCGGTCAGTACCGTAGTCCTCATCTTCTTAACATAAAGAAAAAAAAGAAATCACATCAATACAAACAAAAATCCTGACAAAGAGAGGCACACAGACACGAAGGAGACACGACACCCAAAGGATCCTGAACAGAAATCTGTGCAGGAGCTCTGAAATGCTAAAGATGGCGGCTGTCCCCCCCCACAAAAAAAGCCAGTAAGTATCTGAAACAGGAAGTGCATTAGACAATCATCCTATTGCACTGCACGTCTCTCCCTGCCATCTTGGTAAAGATGGTAGGAAGTGTATCAATTTAACTTATCAGGGTCCGCTGCAAGTGCAGCGTTTTGTTCGGTTCTCGTGTGGTGATGATGTCGTGCTGCACTCTGGATTAATGAATGAAGCCGTGCTAAAGTGTGTGTGTGTGTGTGTGTAGCCTCATTTTGGTCCCAGTAAACACTGAAATTCACGTTATGGCCCATTCAGCCACTGAGGGGCTTCAAGTAACTGTGGATTCGGTCCGAGATGGCAGACAGACACTGCTACTACCAATTTACCAGCCAGTTTGTGTTCCTGCCCGCACCTATGGCTACAAGCTGTGGGTGGTATCCCTCTGAGGGGTGCTGGGTCTTTCTTAGAGACGGGGGCTCTGACATTCAGGAGGGGCTCAGAGTGGAGCTGCTACTCCTCCACATCAAAAGGAGCCAGGTAAGGTGGTTTGGGCTTCTGACCAGGATGGTGAGGTGTTTCAGGCCTACTGCACTGAGAGGAGACCCAGGACACTCTGGAGAGATCCTGCCTCTCAGATGGCTTGGGAATGTGTCAGTGTCCCCCTGGAAGAGCTGGAGGAGTTGAAAATGCCTGCTTCCCCGGTAACATCAGATCTGTCTGTGAGCACAGAAGCTGTTCAAACCTTCCGTTTGGAACAGGGAATCAACTCATTCGGTAACACAATAAAAAAATGGGGAGTTATTAAGCTTTGGGGATTTGTGCCAGACTTACGAGGTGGGCAGAGAAGACTTCTATCATTACTTGCAGGTCAGAGGCTTCTTTAGGAGGGAAATCAAGACCCCTGACTTAGATGTAAATCCAGGGATAATACAATTATTCATGGATGCATATGCTGCCAAAAATACAAAAGGCATCATTGGTAAACTTTGCAGAAATTTCTCATCTAGGAATAAGAACTCAACAGATTATATCAGACGACGGTGGGAGAAAGAAGCAAACAATAACTTTACAGGAAGTCTGGCTGCAAATCTGGAAGAATACTCTGTCCACTAGAAAATTCTGTAACATGGCGCCATTTCTGCTGGAAGAATCTAATCAGATTTTTCATTACACCAAAACAGAAATCGAGACTAGGTGGCCCACAGTTCTCTTGCTGGAGGGAATGCGGTGTGGTCTCTGCAGACTGCTTTCATGTCTTTTGGGCCTGTCCGAAGTTGAAGACTTTCTGGAATGATGTTAAGCAAGTAATATCCGAAATCCTGGGCATGACTTTAGTCCTTTCCTCTATGTACCTCGGAAAGCTCCCCGAAGGACTCGGTACAGGCGATACGTATTTGTTGAAGATACGTATGATTGCAAGCAAGAAGGCGATTACTAAATGTTGGCTCCAGCCAAGCCCTCCCACCCTGAAGCTCTTCATAAATATTATAAAGCTGATCCATAACATGGAGATGTTGACTTTTTCAATAGGTCTGCAGAAGGAGAAAGGAGAGAGGCTCTGGAAAAAATGGCATTGTTATACACCCAAAGACTTGTAACAGTTAACTGTTGTGAGCCGGGAACATTCTGGTACTCTGGTTGACCTGTAACCTGCACCTAATACATGTGTGTGTGCATAGATCTCTAAACAGCAACGTGCCTGCAAATCATGATGAGCAGTGTGATTCCCTGTTGCCTGCCCTAGCCCTCATGTTTGTTTGTTCTCTTTTTGCACAAAAGTAAAGTTTTATAAACCTTCTGTTTAGGAGGGTCAACCAACCAGAAGAAAGTTGGCTTAAAGAGGCGGAGCTATAACCGCTTGTTTCAGACAGAAGAAGAACTGAAGGACAGAACCAAGGCCCAGCATGAAACAAGCAAAGCTACTCTAGTGGAGTTCAAGGATACAAATATTAGCAGGTGCCCTTTAAAACATATTCTTACATTTGAAAACGTTCACTTCCTGAGACTTTTCAATCGAAAGGGCTGACATGATGGGTCACAATCATATCAGAGTTTCTGCTGGCCCGGTGATGACGTGGGTGTGAGGAATACATGATGATGCTGTGTGATTAGCTTTGTGAAACTCGGACGGCAGCATCTCTCACATACTTAAAATATGCTTACTGTCCACACCACCAGGATTTAGTCTTCACCTGCTGCGATGGAGCTGGGATTCAGTGTGAACAGACTTTAATAACCGCCTGCCTCCGAAGCTCTGAAATAATAGTGATAATCATTTTGGAGCTGCTTATGAGAACACGAGGCTTGATTTGGAGATGCCAGTGAGGCAGAGCTCACTCTGATTTCTCCTGACCGACCTGAGAATTTTAAACTTGTTTACCTTTAAAGTGAAATGTTACCATAGACTGTACAGAAAAGATGGAAGTCTCCACCAGTTACTGAAGTAATGTTATAAAAACTTAAGCTGAACATTTTCACTGTTGCCGTCTTGGTGTTTTGAAATTGGAATCGGAAAGCTGTTCGTCAGTGAGCTTCCCTGATTTGTCCTTTTTTTTAATTATTATTTTTTTAATTAATATGACCTGAAACTAGTGAATGAGCCTTATCGGTTAAGTTTTTACTGTGGTCGCAGAGAGGAAAGGAGTACAGGGCTGCTGTCATCTCAGTTAAGATGATTACTTGTAAGCTTAACCAACATGCATGCCCTGTTTTTTTCAGGGCACTTGCTTAAAATTTAAATAAAAGCAGATATATAAATGAGGTGAAGGCAGGTGAAGACAGGTGGACAGGGTCATCTGCTAGGGTGTTAGTGCCTGTGTGCCATGACTTCTTGTTGACCAAAGGCCTTGCTCATGTTGGCTGGAGATAAACTAAAGTTTTTGGCTTTTAAGCAGGAAAAAGTGGTGTGCTTGATTTACACTCACTGGCCACTGGGGATTGGGGCATCACGGATGTGCAGCCGACAAATCTGCAGCTGAGGAAGGATTGCAGCACTTTGCTGAATCGATACCACGAAGAATTAAAGCAGTGCTTGAGGCAAAACAGGATTCGTCCCTGTTCTAGCAAACTGAGATTAAACTCGCTGGGCCTGACCGACCGCTTACCGACTGACTTCAGACCTGATTTGACGACTCTGTCGTGAACTTACAGTTTAAGATGCTGGCATGTTGTTATATTGTATCTCTCTCTCTACACACACACACACACACACACTGGTAACTAAATGCACCGCTCAGCAAAAAATCATTACAAACAAATCCCGTCACCACTGAGACGCACTTCCTCTGTCATGTGGTCATTTCAAAACTCTCAGGAAGACAAACTGAAACCCGCATCTTTTGTTTTTTTGTTTTTATTTTTAAAGTAAAAATAACGCAGTCCGGGATCATTTCAGCACAGTGCACTTTAAATAAACGCGCCGCACATCCTACACGGAAGAAAAAGCTCCTGATGTGGCCTCATGTGGCTGTAAAAGCAGCGCGACTGGAATCAGACCTCAGATTTAGAGGCTGCCACAGGTCTGCAAACACGAGCAGCTCTGCTGATTTTCTGCCATCCAGAGAATGCGTCCGTCATTCAGCCCGAGACAGACAACTGTGTGTTAATGTGGCCGAGCCACACTGCAGTGTCCACGCTTCACGACACACCCTGAGGACATTAGGAGCTGTCAGAGGACTCACGGATGTAACAACATATAAAACACGAGGAATCAAAGGCCCGCTTTAGTGTTCCTCTTTGTTCATCAGGCGATTTTCTTTTTTCACGCAAACTGGACTCTCACAGATTATCGCTCAAATTTCAGTAATGTAAGAAAATTAAAAGCTACAAGGGGCTTAATTGTGTTGAGATTTTCAAAATAAGAGTTGCAGCTGTGCGTAAAAGTTGCCGTTCAGCACAAATATCCCTCACGGAGTTCATTCTTTTTTTGCTTTCACTGGTGGATAATCTTCATCAGTTACCTTGATTTTCTCTCCATCGATTTCAAGCGCTCGCTCGCGGAAGTCCACGCCGATCGTGGCCTCCGCTCTGCAGGGGAACTCTCCGGCGCTCAGCCGGTGCGTGAGGCAGGTCTTACCCACACCGGAGTCTCCAATCACAAGCACCTTGAATGTCCGACAGCGGGTTAGCAGTGAGGATACACTACCCAAAGAGCTGGAAAACTCGAGAGATGAATCCATTTAGCGCGACTCCTTTAAGATAATAACAAAGCGCAACGGAGGCGCGCTTGGCTTCCAACAGTGTCTCCAAAAGGTGCAGCTTGGCTCCGTCTGACCAAAACGTCTTCGTAAACTTTTCCAAATACTCCCCACAGTGCTGCCCGGCGTGGGTGTGAGGAGGAGGAGGACCTGGCAGCTCTCTGAGGCAATGATTGGAGTCTGATGAGGGTGGGGAGTTCTTAGAGTGAGCCCGGGGTCTCAGCCTCACGGCAGATAAACACGATTGGTTTATTTATTTACTTCCCGACAGACGGGGCCGTGGCGGTACCTTATTCTGTCAGTTGATGACAGTTGCTGTTAGAGGGGGAAAAAAACCACACACTCACAGCTCGTCCTTGTTGTAATCAACTTCACGCTGAGGACACGCACGTCCACTGCTGCCCCCTCGTGGTAGATTTAAGTAAATCGTGTTTCTGCCAGCAGCACCTCTGCCTCCCACAGGATACCTGAGTCACACCCTTCAAGGTCGGTGGTTACTTTTAACGAAGTTTCTTCATTTCCTTGCCAGTTATACTCAGTTTATGTATAAATGTTTATTATATATGAACTGTGGTGACATTTTAAAAAACCATTGTATTGTAATTTTAGCGTCTAAAATGGCTAAATAGTTGGCGACCATTGAAAATATGGACAGCTTTCTCTTAATCAGCACACAAAAATAATAATTTTAGGGTAGCAAAGATAGAAACACACACACAGACACTGGAAACTTCCCCTTCCTCTTTAGCAGGTTAGTGAGAATCACGTGTTTCCTGATTTGTACTGCAAATGCAAAATAATAAACATTGAAACTTTATTAAAATCATAGTTTGTGTAAAAATCATAGTGCTTTGAAAAAGTCTGCTGCCAATGTGACTGATAAGACTGCAGTCAACCTAAAATGAGGTTTTTAAAAGCTCTCTGTGCCTGGATGCCAGACTTTTACAGTCATTTTGATGTTGTAGGAGTCAGTGGTGCAGTGGTGAATGTGGTCATCGCACACCAAGAAGGTCTCGGGTTCAAATCTGCCAGCTGTGTGGAGTTCTCCATGTTCTCTGCGGCTGTGGTGGTTCCGTCTGGGTACTCTAGCTTCCAAAGACGTGCGTGTCGGGTTATTTGGCGATTTTAAACCGACCGTCTCTCCGTGCAGTCCCGTGCCTCCTGCCCCTCTCACAGCTGGAACACTGTGATACAAAGGTGCTACCAGGACCCCATTCCAGGTTTTCCCTACTGTGCATGCAAGCACTGATCCAGTCTGTTTCCTTACAAAAGTCTGTGCATTTTTCTGTTATTTTTGGCCATTTGATAAACAAAGGCTAAAATATTTTTACCACAGTCCTGGTGAATTTCCTTTGGTTGGGAGGCCAAAACCTATTTGGTGTGCACGTCCCTACTTTGTGACATTTTTTGTCACTGAAGTGTAAATAAAGAGGCAGTGCAGAAATGAAAGGGAAACCCTGGAGCTGAAAAATTAAACCGACACAGAAGTAACAAGTTTTTTTTTCTAAGGGCCCCATGAGGCTGGTCCCAAAGGGTGAGTCAGTCTGTCCTCAGACATGTTAAAAAAAAATCCAACAGCAGAAACAAACACGGTTACGGCAAGAAACATGCTTCAGTGGATAGTTTCCCTTTTCCAACAGCTGTGACCGGCGTGAATTTCCTCACAGTGCATCCATCTGGATACTGGAGTATCGGACCCAGTGCTGCTGCCGCTGCTGCTTTGGCGGCACTGTACTGGATTTTTTCAACCAATAATGACGACAGTGTTACAGTGAAGTTCTGGTGTTTTATCAGTCCCGTTATTCCATGGCAGAAATACAGCTGCAAGCTTTGGGATGGCCTCTCCTTTTCCCAACTAAACCAGGGAATCGTAAACACCGCTGCATGAGGAGGTTATTGGGAAACGTGCCCACTCTGCTTCAGTTATTCAGGTGAGCACTTTCTAAATACTCCGTCTTCTTTTTTCTTAACACCTGGCACTATGAAGCACCAGCTGAAAATGATGAAAGCCTTTTTACTTTATTACTGAGACAGTTCTCGTGAAGTAGTCACACAGAACTCACTTTTCCAGGTTTGTGGATTTTCCTCCACCTCACACAAAACAGGCGCTGCACCTTCCTAACGTTTCTAAGCCTGCATCGGGTGTTGGACTGCTTTACTTATTAGTCTGGAACAGCACACGAAGTGGCGAACCCTCCATGCCAAACTGGAATCGGGCCCCAGGTGTTTCCCACACCCGGTCCTCCTGAAAACACGAGCAGCTCAGAGACGCCAACAAGCAAAACTTTTTTTTTTTTCTTGTTGGTTTTAATACAAAAAAATCCAGAGATATCATACATCACCATCTCAGATTTCATCTTTCACATTAGAACCAAAATCAGAGGAAGAAGGGGAAGAAAAAAAAGACATTTGAAAAAAATGTGTGTGTGGGGGGGTGGGGGGTGGTACAAAAGAAGTAAAACAGCTTCCAGATGTTCTTCCGTTTACTCGCCTTTGTTCGCGTCTGTCATTTTGGCAACGGGGGCAGTGGGTGTTGACTTCTGACCTTCACCTTAGCAGAGAAGAAGATCCCTCTGAAAGTACTACAGGCTCGTAAACACTTCCACCAAAAGAGTCTTTGTACATCATGCAGATAAAACCATTTCGAACAGCAACAACACAAGTGACTCTGCCTCGCCTGAAAAGCACCCTGCGCCAAACTCCTGCTCCGAAACCAACTGCATAAATAAAAGTGACTGCCCGGAGGCTCAGTGTAAGTAACCGCTTCAACCAGATCCTGAACAGATTATCATCAGTAAGAGTGTCTATGGTATTGCTTAGGTCTATCCATCTCCCTCAGAGCTATATAGAAAAGGTAGGAGTAGCTGTGTATTGGAAACGGAGCGCATCACACAATCTTTACAGTTTTTATTCTGTGCTACGAGTTGCTCCACGAGGACAGAGGGTTACATATTCCCATGTTGGACCTGGAACTGCGAGGGAAGCACTTTTCTTTTCTTTTTTTGTTTTTGAGGGAGGTGGGGGTGTAGGGTGACTCTCTCCGGCGGTTTACTTGAGCGAGTGTCACAGCAGACACAGGAACGCCTGCGGTCGTCCTCGCCGTCCCGTTTTCCGCTCAGCTTCCCGCAGATCTGTCAGAGAGCAGATCCGCTCTGCTCGCCCCCCACCCCCACCCCCACCCCCACCCCCACCCGTCCCTCACTGCCAGCCGTGTTCCAGTTTCATTTAAATTAGCTTTGATTTTAAAATAAGAGGAGCAGAGTATGCGATATGTTGGGAGTCACACTCGAGTGGTTGGCGCTGCTGTTATTAAATCAGAGGAAACCAGCACTCAGCTTCTCCTGATTCTTTATTTTCAAGCTCTGTTTTAAAAAAAGTAAAATGGACGCTCCTATCTCCCCCCCGCCCCCCCAGCCCCCCTTCCTCCTACTCCTGTTTCCAACAAATACACAACCGCACACATGCACGCACACAAACACACGCCCTCAACACACACACAGAGTCCTGATTTTCACCCATGTGGGAGAGAGCCAAGCCGAGCCAGGTCAGACCCGATTGAGCTGAGCCCAAGGACGAAACACCCATTTTTCGCTTCCCGTGTCCGGCTCTACAAAATGGCTGCCACAGGCGTACCACAAGGCTCAGTGCTCGGCCCAGTTCCTTTTCTCATCTGCTGCTGCTCTGCTGTGCTCACATCTCGTTGGCCAGCTCCTCCGTTTCCGTGGAAACATCTCCGTTGGCGATCTTGGTGTTCTCCTCGTATCCAGGGGGCATGAAAGCTAGCGTGTAGGGATAAAGCTTGTGGCACTCGGCGCGGTACGACTCGCCGTGCTCCTTGCAGTCGCCCAGGGAGCCGCTGCGAAGACACTCCAGGACCTCTGTGCAGATCTGAAGATGAGAAGGACAGAAATGAAAGAAAAGAAGCTTCATTCAGGGAGGGAATGGGGGACAGATTATCACATCATGTCTGTATAATCTAGCTCCGCCTGGAAAAGGGTCCAACCCAGCCCACCGGGCGGCTTTGCAAGTGTGAAAATTGTAGTAAAGCCACCGATGCCTTCAGTTTTTCCTTCCTTATTTGAAGTGATGCCATCATTACTACACAAGAGTGAAAATGTAAAGAAAAGTAAAATACTGTAGTTATGTTTCCAAAAATGCTGCAGGTGCAGCTTTTCTGCTTCTGTAGATCCATTATTTAGTGACACTCAGGTTTCTGCTGTGTGGTGCAGTCACCACCGAAGGCCCGTCTGAGCCGGGAAAACCCCGGACACGAACACGTACCTGTATGGTTCTGTTGTCCAGGGACTCATCCAGTGCAGTGGCCAGTTCTGCTGCTTTCGTTTGCATCGACGTGTCCAGATACACCATCATTTTAGCAGCTGCAGGCAGGCAGAGAGGGGGTGAGTCTGAGGGAAAATGTTTGCATTGCGTGTTTACGCGGACAAATTTTGGTTCAGCCCACCGTAGAGACGATATTTCTACACAGAGATTGGTTCAGGTAACTTTAAAAGACACGTTTGAGGTTTAAGCCCTGTTTTTAAGGTTCGGGCTAGGGGTAAGGTTGGAGTCGGGAATTTAGTTAAGACGATTAATTGTTAGGGTAAGAGGTAAGGCCATGCACTGTGTGAATCAGTGCCTTCACTGAGGTAGAACCATCTGCATACTGACTTCTGGATGCCTTTAAATACGTCGTATCTCATCTGTGATTATCTGACTCAAATCTAAAATATTTCCACAGTGGGACCAAGCAGAGAGAAAAAAACCCTTAAATGCCAACAAAGCTTCAAATATCAGCTTAAATCATCTGCAAACAGACAGAGGTAGCAATATTCAGGCAAAACATTTGCTACACTGGGAGTAACTGCTTCCAGGTCATTTTGCGAGGCCAGCTCCGTAAGAGTCAACCGATTTTGCGCCTGATTATATTTTGGCTAAACTGAGTGCCAACGTATAGTAAGTGAGAGTCCAAAGAGCCTCACCGGCCAGTCGATGTGGTATGGAGTTGGAGTGCTTGGTGAGGTAGGCCTGGTTGAAGCTCTTAGCATTGCTGTCTCCGAACAGCCGGGTGATCTCCTGCTTCAGCACCGTCCTGACCACCTCTGGAAGCTCCTTGCTCTCTGAAACTGCGAGGAAGGAAAAGGAAAAAAAAAAAAAAGACGATGGAAGGATGGGGTGGAGGAAAGAAGAAGAGTAACAGGATAGAGGTAATTAGAAAGAAGCTCTAAAGCGGATGTGCTGGCAGTTTAATGATGCGTCCTCTCACACCTCCTTTAAAGAAGCGTACTAGACACTGGTGCAGCCATGGGTGGTGGGGGTCGATTGCCAAAGCTCTCTTCACTGACTGGAGCATCAACAGGTATTTTTCTGAAAGGAGAAGACGGTGAATATGTGAAAGAAATGGGGAGGGGGGGGGTACTGATGCAGTACAAACAAATGATGACGCGTGTGCGACAACCTTTCCTGAAGTAGATCTCAAAGGCCAGCAGGTGGGTGTCGATCTTGTCTTTGACCAGATGTTTGAGAGGCGTCAGGAACTTGATGGCTTCTTCCAGTGGATTTTCTACCTGTAAAATCAAATGTACAAAACAAATAAGAAAGTAAACCGATGAAGCAGACCTGAACACTTCATGCATCCTCCACTAACCTTCACCAGCTTGTCAGGAATGAGCTCCTCTTTGGGCCCCCCGATCTCCTCGTCATCATCCTCCTTCTTCTTCTTCTGGTTCTTGAGCTGCTTCTCCTTCTCGGCATTCTTCTTCTCTTCCTCCAGCTGGGCCTTCTTCTGGGCTCTTCGCTGCTTGTTCCTCAGCTTCTTCAGCTCTTTGTCGGACAGGTTAGCTAGAGAAGTGGAGCCAAAAGTTGGGTCAATGCAGGCCTTTCCGCGATAAGAGCCCAGATGACTCAAAGCTGGACCTTTATCTGTGCCTCTTACCAGTGTCCGCCTGTAGCTCTTTGCTGTCATCAGTCAGGGGATTGTCGTGGAGGCTCAGGTAGATCTGGATGGCCGTGGTTGCAGCCTTGTAGTAGAACGGGTGCATCCGGAGCACGTCCTCCAGCTTCAGTAGGTCCACGTAGGAGCGTAGCGTCATTTTCCTCATGCAGTAAGTGTGAAAATCAAACTGATCGTCTGTGATCTCCACAAAATGCTGTTGAGATTAAAACAGGTGAAGAAGAAATCACTAACATGCGGGCACTTAGCGAGCACCTATTTTTGCACAGAGTTTAAATCCAGTCAGGAAAGGCTCACCCTTTCAATCTCGTGGCACTTCTTGAGGGCTTCGCCAAACTTGTTCATGGCTTTGTAGGCGAGAGCACACTCGGTCTGGAACCACATGCACTGCATCTCGTTCAGGTTCTCCACCGCCGACGCGCCCTCCTGCACAAACATGGGATAAAGACTTGATCAAGCAGGGGCATGCTCATTCCTCATGTCAGTGTTACTTCACTGGCAGTCATGTCCTCTCGCCACTCCTGCAGGTGTTCATTCTTGGACTCTGGTAAAACTAACTGCATGCTATTCATAGGGTCAACAGTGTCCCACCAATGGACCACATTAAAACCCCTTTAAAAACCACCTTTAATCTAATTATATATCATATATGAGGGTCATGAGATCTTCAGATTGTGCTCCTCATTTGTCGACATTTTGTTTTGACTTTTTTTTTTAAAGTCCCCCTCAGCTGGTCAGTGTCACTGCGCACAGCTTCTCTCACCCGTGTGAACTTGGAGCACATTTCCTCGGCCTCTTTGATCATTCCCGCCTTCAGCATGTACTTGGCACACTTGGAGTTGATGAATCTGTCAGCGGTGTCCAGGGCCTGGGCCTCATCCATCCACTGGGCAGCCTCTCTGATGTTGCCAGCATGCTGCAGGGGTGAAAAAGGGTCAAAACTAAAGAACAACGCCGCAGCAGAGCTACGCTTCGGAAATAGTAAACAATCGCACAAAGAGGCGCACGTGCTACCTTGTAAATCTTGGCTTTGATAAGGAAGAGCTCGATGAGCGTAGGCGTGCTATCGATGGCGGCGTTGATATATTCTAGAGCCAGTGTCTGCTGGCCGATCATGTCATAGTGCTGCGCCAGGAAGTACTGCACCCAGAGCAATGTGGTCGGAGGCTCCTCCTTCCCGTCATCTGGAACGGCAGAAGCAGAGCCCTTCGTTAGGAGTGGATTGAAACAACTGCGACACGGACACATACATTTAAAGCTGGTTTAACTTAGTCTCATCTGTTGGGATGCAATAACTGGAGCAAAATAAAACCGAGCATGGAGGAAGTAAAGATCAGGTTCATCATCTTGAGTTTGCAGAATGTTCTCCTCACCATTCTGGCTGAACATCCGGCAGCTTTTTAATGAGGTTTCATAGCCGACCACCAGTTCCTCTATAATTGACACCTGCAAAGGCGAAGAGGACAAAGTAAGAATCTCTCCATTTATATTCTTACAACAGCGGATGCTCGTTCTAAACATGGTCACTAAAGGCCTCAGACCGATCTCAACGCTCCATTTCAGCAGAGATTTCCTTACATTGTCATCCAAATGGGGAACGAGCTAAAAACATCGTTTCAAAGGACGAGTTCAGGGGCTTCACCGAGGCCCAGTACGAGACACGCTAGGATTATTGTGAATTACGAATCATGCAAAGCTATTCCAAGAATAAAAACGTGGAGCTGGAAATAAGCCTCTCTGAGACAGTAACTGTGGTTTGAATTTAGCTCAGTCAGCTCCAGCAGCTGTGCAGTCACCTTTTCTTTGTCGTTGTACAGCGATTTGAGCGTGGTGAAGACAGGCGGGCAGCCTTTACTAAAGTTCATCCGCAGATACCTGTCCAGACACTCCCTGAACTTCTCACCTGCAAAGAAAGCAAAAAAGACAAAGTAAAATAAAGTTAATCTTTACTGTGCAGCTTTAAAGAACACCAGAACTCAGAGGGGGAATGTTTAAGCTTCTTTTATTCTGACATGCAAGATTTAGCGGAAAGGACCTTCATACCAGAGAGGAAGTTGAGAGGCAGCCGGCGAGGCACCAGCCCTTTGGGAAATTTCTCCCAGGCGTCTTCGTAGATTTTGTACCTCTCCTCTACAGTGCCTGGAAAAATTAAAAAACGCACAGGAATTCAGCCTTTAGCTCACAGCCAATGTGGACATTTTAGCGGTCGGTGACGACGAGGCCATACTTGGTTTTAGGGCCTTCTCCAGGCCGTGGTAATAGGACCAGTTCTCCGGGTTCCTCTCCAGCATCCGATGGTAGACTTCTGTTGCTTCATCCAGACGCTCCAACTTCAACAGTAACTCTCCTGCACAAAAATGAGTGATTATTCAAAAATTCAAGACAAGAGGAGAAGAAAACTCATGGCTGACAGGACAAAACGTCTGCTCCCAGGAAGCTCAAAGGAGGAAAAAATAAAGACTTTAATTAACCTCAGAATGCAGCCGGGAGCTATAACCGTATAACACCTGCACGGAAGTCATTACACTGGCTTCCAATTGGTTTTAGACTTATATTTTCATTTTAGTTAGTTAATGCCCTGCATTGTCTTAGACCTCTCTGACAGGCTGGTAATTGGCCCCACCCCTCAGATCACCTGGATCAGGCTGATTTTAGCTCAAAGGTGCCGGAAAAAATTAACAAATCAAATAATCCAAAATAATCCGCATTTAAGACCAAAATAATAAAATCTACATCCTAATTGTTTTATTTTTGTTTGTTGTATCCATGTCAGACATCACTCCTGAATTTTTCTTATAAAAATAATAAAAAACAATTCCAAAAAGCCCAAGAAGGTTTGGCATTTCCCAGGATAACAGTCAGACAAGATCTGTTTGCTCTTCTCTCCTCTAACACCTGCATCAGGTGAGCTCGCTGATAAAACGCTGGCTCTGCGCCCCCTAGTGGTGGCAGGTTTTATAACCCCAAAAATAAAATGTGTGAGAGCTCGCTAAAAAAAAAAAAAAAATTGTGGCCGAAGATGCAGAGCGAGAATCCGGCTGAACACAAGAACAGCACAGCAATGATGCATTCAAGAACAACTGGAGTTTCCAATACATCCGGGGTTGTTGGTCTTAACCTCAGCCTGTGGAAATAATGCTGTGTGGATCGAGACCAGTCCAGCCTTTCTTGTAAACCTAGCGGAGTTTTTAATCACTTATGAACATGCTACGAGTGAGGGTCTACCTGCATCGTAATTAAATACCCAATAATTCAAAGGATGTGTTCACTGAAAGCAGGGACGAAAGTTTTTACATTATTTACATAGCGTGGTAGCGGCCACAGCTGTGGTAACTTGGTGCCGTCACCGTGAATGAAACATGCTCTATAAATAAAGTTTTGCTTGTTTGGTGGAGCTACTTCGGTGCAGATGTGTTTGCACTTCCGTATGTTAACAGAGACTCTGCGGTGACCCACCTCGCGTCTCCTCCACTGCCAGTTTATCACAGATCTGCTTCTCGTAGTTGGACAGATGCTCGAGGGCCTCCTTGTGCAAACCTGCTTCTCTCAGCACCTGGTTCTGGTAGAGCAGCAGCTCGCTGTACTCGTAGTCCACTTTGTCTGGAGACGTCTGAGGAGACCAAACGAAGAACAGACCCCTGTGAGTATCAGTGACATTTTGTACCAGGCATGCATGACTGAAAACCTCCAGCAGCCGCCAGGAGGATTTTGGTCACTGCTTTTTCGGGAAACTGAATTATTCAGTGTGTGTGTGTGTGCACGGTCACACCAGCTCACTGTATTACACAGATGGCACAAAGACAGGAAGCAGGCTGGTCTTATCAGGAGCACGCCAGAGTGAAAGAGAGTGTGAGCTCTGCTGCTGTTGTGACCAACGCAGAGACGACAGAAAAACACCCACCGGCTGGGACACTACAAAGCACTCACTGTAACTCAGCGAGTCCGGCATTTACAGCGTTCACGAGTAAGCCTGTTATTCATCAAAGTGCAGTGCATGGTGTCTGCAGTACACAAAATATTTCATATCCATAGCTTTAAAGCTTCTTCAGTGGCAATGGTTCTCCAACTCTTTCCACAAACTTTCCAAGCGGCAGGATTTATCGTCCAGCGCTGGTGTGCGTTTGTGTACCGTCCTGCTGTGCAGAAACTATGGAGACGGACTCGGGCACGGTGCTTTCACAAGCCAACAGCGTGTAGCCTAATCAGTGTTCACCGACGGAATGACACCGAATATTCACCACAAAGAAGGGAAAAAAGTAAAATTAGCAGCACAAACAGCTGCTCCGGTGGACAGTTTGAAAGTTCTTTGTCTTTGTGCAAAGCTAAAGGACCAACAACGGCACAAACGCAAAGAGGAGCAGCAGCCCGCACGTGGCCATGACTAACCCTACACTCACAAACCACCCCAGCACGATTTTAGGACTTTACACTGAAGTATCTTAAGGACCGACTGGCTGTAACCGCTACCTTTAAGGATGGACAAGATGGCCTTCGTCAGGGGCCTTACAGCTAAACTTTTTTCTTAATGCCACTTAAAAAGACACTCTGGGACAAAAATTTAAGAGAAAAACTACAAATATTCCTCAAGGACAGAGAGACAGGTGGAGGTTGGGGTTTGCACCGACTCCTATCGTGCCAGCTTTCTATACAAATACACGCCTTGTCTGCATTTGCAGTACTGGGCTCTGCAGAGCTGCAGTCTCAGCCAAATAGCTGGTTTCATTTAAATTACACTTTACAATACATCTCACTACTAGCTAGCTAATCTGGGGTCTTTTTATTTTTGTTTTTAAAGTTTCTGGTTTCGGGAACCCGGTTTACGTGAGAGAAATGCTGAACAGTCCTTGTGTCTAACCTGCTGCGTTTTCCTGAACTCCTCAATGATCTTTGCCGCCATCTCGTAGTCTTCCAGGAGGTGATAGGCGATGGCATAGCCGATCCAGGAGGCCCGCTGAGCTGGACGGAGCTGCAACAGCTGGTACCGCGTCTCCTGGGGAAAGAGAACGTGTCAGCGTGGGGTTGATTTGACTTCGGGGTGGAAAAATATGTTCTCTATAGCCCAAATGATCTCAAACCTGAAACCACTGCTGGGAAGACAAACAAGGAGAAAGTGACTGCGCTGACTCATGGCAGTGACACCAGGATGTCGCTAGCTGGCTCAGGGAGAACTAAAATTAACACCTAATACACTCTGACTGGGAGCCGCTCCCTTTCCTCTCATCCATAGTTTTTAATCCTTTCAGCCAGACTTTCCTCTTGCCATTTCATACCTCTCACTACAAAAGCATCTAAATCCCAGGAGAGCTGTTCTACATTGTGAAGACTGACTGCAACCTGATATGTTAATGCTGATTCGCCCAGTCCTCTCTAAACCAGCGCCTCGATGAGGCAGGGCGTCAGATTGGAAGTGTTCAGGAAAGCTCTTTCCCACAAATTACCCGAAGGACACTTTTCTAAAGGTTCACCGTCCTTAAAATATGCTTCTTCCAGCAGGGGTTTATCTCCTGTGGACAAACCTCCCAGCTTTTGATCAAGAACATCTCAATTAATATTTAAAGAGATATAAATAATCTTCCTCTGTCGCCCTCGGGCACTGCTCACCCTGTAGCCCTCCAGGTCTCTCATCTGGATCTGCAGCAGGGACAGGTCTCGGAGGATCTGCAGGTTGTCCTTGTCCCACTTGAGAGCATTGCGGTAACACTTGATGGCCTCATCGTACTTCTTATCCGAGCGCTGCAATAAACCGTATACATGCCAGCCTGGGATGCGGGGCCAGTCAAGGAAGATACACAACACACTTCTTATGATGCAATAAAAAAAGAAAAGAAAAAAAGGGTACATGGACAGTGTCAGTGTGGAGAATCACAGTCCCGTGGATCTCCTGCGGCTGAAACTCAGTGAAGTGATTTTTATCAAAGGCTGGTTTCAGGCCAAAGGGAAGCCCGGCAGGACTTCACTGTGATCTGCTAGCTAAGACAACCTTTCAATATTAATACACAACAATGGTGAAAGTGTGCTTTGTGTAAGTAAACACATTTATATCCGTTTAAAACCAACAGGGAGATCAAAGGGGAGATTAAAAGAGTTTGGTTGAGTTTAAGAATATTGTTCATATGTGTTAATTACTGTGAAAATCATTTCTGGCTTGAACCACAGGGTAAATGCTATTCTCAAGCCCTCTGCCATTAAACTCGTGTGTGACGCTGGGAACTGACCTCGTGTCAGCCCTAAGCATCGGCAGTTTTCGTATTTAAGACATGAGCTAAATTCCAGCTGGTACATCCCATCAGACTGCCGTTATATTATTATAAGATAACATATTTTAAGGCCTTTCGTTAGTGTTTATTTTAGACATCTTAACGGATTTTAAAGAGCCTGTAGACACCCTGCCAATTTATTACAACTAACTTTAAAAGCTGTTGTTTAAATCCATAATGTCTTAACTGTGTTTGCACTTTTTTCCTTTCACATAAAGGTTGCACTCACGTGTCCCATTGTCTCAACACTGTTCAATGCAGGCTGAAAACAAAGCAAATGCTACTAGCACTAGTCTCTGTCCTTTTTATCCAGCAACAAAGAAAGACTAACAGGAGTAAAGTATATCTACACCAAAGGAAGCAATAATGAATGTTTCTGACGCTGTTCCATTCAGCCTTCATCTCTAACGTGGCTGAACTGTCAATCATAACTCTAAGCTTATGCAACAGGTAACACTATGATTTAAAATCATAATTTGCTGCAAAGCCTCTCCTCTTTAAAAGGACGACACTTCCTGTATCAGCACACATGCTGCAAAACAGACACTGTGGGGACAGAAACATGCCCTGGATAAGGAATTACTGAGGAAGCTAAAGAGATGGCGGTGTGTGTGTGTGTGTGTGCGTTGAGAGATCCTCTGTGTTGATTTTAGGTGGGGCTTATGCTGAGTTAGACCTTCTTCACTCTCAGAGAGGATGTGCTCACGGTGCTCCGTTGAGAGAAGAGCTCTTCTGCACAATGCGAGGCACCTCAAGGTCCTTTTAACATCTCACAAACACGCACATTTTTCAACCGTTCTGCAAAAACACACTGAGAAAAGTTCAAAGTGACGCCTGCTTAGCCCCGAGCACGTCTTGTGAGGATGTAATGCCGTGTATAAGGATACAGACGTGGCTCTTCAGGTCATTGCGGAGGCCTCTTCTCACCAGGTCGTACGCCTCCTCCTTCTTCCCTAAACAGTTCAGGGTCAAGCCCTTCATTGCCAGTGTCTCTGCAGCAAGAAAAGGATGCATTACGTGAGCAAAGAATTTAGATGGATCTTTTTTTTCCTCCACCTTCTCCATACATCCACGTGCTTGCTGCTTACCTCCGTGCTCGGCAAACTTGGGATTGGACAGGATTTGTTTGCAGAACTTGAGCCCATTTCTGTACTGTTTGTGTTCGTAACATCGCTGCAAGGGGAAGGACAGAGAAATCGCATTAGGGCAAAGTGACTTTAAAGCAGGTCAGACCTGTATGCTACACCTTTCTACACACACACACACACACACACACACACTTAGTTCAGCCAGCACTTAAATCGTGACTTCATCCAGGATATGGATTTTTTCAAAAACCGCTATATCGTTTCATGGATGTTTTTCTCCAAGTAAATTCTGTTTAAAATGAAAGGAAATCCGCTCAATGCAGAAGACAAGCTCCTTGTTTTAGTAAAAGCATAGTAATGCCACAATTTTGTGAGTAAGTCTGCGAGTAATTACTACTGCCCAAAATAATTGTGATTAAGATTCTTGGATCAAATCATAGGCAGGGTTTTTTTTCCTGCACTGAGAATTTTCTGCGTCCTCCCCAAAGTCATTTTAGCCGGCGCCAAAGACAAATCGTGAGCACCATTTCAGAACTAAATAAATAAATAATGCAAATGTGTTTAAACACACACATCGGTATTAAACACAAGTATAGCGTCTAACTTCCAGCAGTCAGCTCCTATTATCTACGGCTGCTGTATGAGCCAGCTAAGCTGCAGCGTTTGACTTTTCAGTCGCCCCATGGTTCGAGCGCTCCGCAGGAAACAGCCGCAGCCCAGATTCTCCAGGTGGCTTCATCAGTAGTACATTACAGGGCTGCAAACACTTATTTCAGTGTGACACACACGCCTTTGCATTGTTTAAGCACCAGCGCGGGTCCAGGTATCGGAGGAAGTGAGGAGCCAGTGGGCTTACTTTGAATTCCAACAGGAACGTCCCCACAACAGCGACGAATAACATCTACTCATTGGAGTCTAATCTGCATTTAGTGCCACGGGCAGTCACCACCACAAGGCCCGTCTGAGCCAGGAAAAGATACAAATTACTGGTCACACTGCCCAGCGCTGTGTGTACTGCACGTTCAAAGACCTTGAGCAACAAATTATTGGCACGTCAGCACTTGAAATTTGTAGTCGTAAACTACGAGAGGCTCCCTGTCGTACTGCAGCCGGACATCGTTCTTCGCATTCACAGTTTGCTTCCGAAAAATGTGAAAACTCCGCACGCTGGTTCCACTAAGCATGCAGCCGCTCAGTCAGCGCTAACCTCTGTTTTTAAGCTGATCACTGGTGGTCAGAGGACACTGTGTGTTTGTGAGGGAGGCAGGAAGAGTTAAGCTGGCAGATGGCACTGCGTTGTACCACCAGCAGCTCCACAAACAGTGGAAAAAAAAAACCAACCAAGATGACGTCAGCGTCACATATGGGTGCCAAGGTTGGTTACGAAATTAAGTAATTCACTGTTGAACTATGTGGACGGTTACACGGAGCTGGAGGACAGAAAGAAAGAGGCTCCTGTCCTGCCTGCTGCTGGACTGCGAGGCTTCGTCTTCATGCTGTACTCGAAATTAACTCTATTAAAAAGGTCAATTTGACTAAATTTGTGCATGCAGTGCAAAAACAGCTGTTCAGGGGTGTAACAGAGATACCAAGGTTATCCTGCATAAATCTGTTTTTTAAAAACCCTGAAGAAAAAAAAAAAGACTCAGGTCATTATTTTAGGAGGGTGACGATATGGAGGTGTGCTTGTTCTGGTATCTACGTTCATTACTTTCTCCTCACGCTGGAAGCGGGGATTAAATAAACCCACCTGGTGTCTCCCTACCATCTTCACCTGTGTTCAGCCACCGACTGTTTCACAATAAATAGACTGGGATATGTAGCGCTCTCCTTTATTGTAAATGTAAGCTATTCAAGTATTTACTTCCCTTTGCAGACAGCTCAATTTGTCCCGGTGTGGCGCAGCTCTGTGGCACCTCACAGCCCCCCTTTAGTGGTAACCCCAGTGCCAATCCCTTTGTTTAACAAATGCATTTAAAGTCCGTGCAAAACCAATTACCGAGCTAGCTGTCTGCAGCTTTGTTCTTTACCGGGCTGATTACTCGCCGCAGTGATCGATATCTCCTACATTTTGATCCCAAACTGCACAGGCGGCCACCTCAGCCCCTTGATTTGAGTTGATGTGCAGGAGCCTTTGAATGAATGAATGAATGAATGAATGATGTGACTGGAATTGGAAAAGCTGAAATTCTCTCGACTTTTGGTGCAAACAGCCCGAGGATCCACAGCTCAGTTTGGCAACACATGACATCACCCCATTCAAAGTGAATGATGAGCGAGAGAAATGAAGCTTGAAACACATCCGCGCGGATCCTGCTTTACCCTTATTGCAATTTTATTTAATGAGGGACTGTGCACACCGTTTCATCTGTACACTTAACTCCATCATGTAAAAGAGCCAGATTGCGTCTGTAGCAGTTTTTTTGAATGACATTAAAACTTTGCTTTATACAACACAAAAGACTGAAGCCAAGTTTTGTTTCATTCGATATTTTGACACCAAGTTGTTGTGTTTTTACTGCAAATGTACATCAGCTATTGGTCTCCTCAATTACTAATAACTGGCATTGTTTGTTTGTAGATCAACAAGGCAAAACTCACAGAGGTCTGTCATGTAACATAAGGCAGACTGAAGGGCCCAATGTTTGGTGTGCATTTAGAGAAATAAAGTCAAGAATGCATTAGGCTTCCTCCAACCAGTGCCAGACTGAAGCGGGTATTAAACACGGAGCACTACACGCCAATAAAAACACAAGTACAGCCAGCCTCTCAGATAATGCACTTCATGTAAATTTAGCAACATTAACACCATCAGCTGTGCTTATCGAGCATATTCGCTACCAAAATAACTCCCCCCCCCCTTACAGAGAAGGCCCGTCAGAGTCGCCGCTCTGAGCTGCGGCGCTCACTGTAAGTACCAACGTTAAGATTTCAAAATAAAATCATGGTTGGGAGGAAAGCAGTGACGAGGAAGACCCAACTCACAGGAGTTACTTCTCTCTCAGTGCTGGGGTGTGTGAACTCCCCATCATCACAGATGGAGCCCTCAGAAAACCAGCAATCACTAGTGATCGCACTAAACCATAGTCTTTCCCTTAAACACAAAAACACTACCTTTAATGAAGCCAAAGAAGCTTAGACAAAGCACTTCAGCACTTTGTTGAACTCTATGAACTTTTCACCATCGCTGGTGACAGAGCTCTGTTGCTCACATACAACGATTAATCATTTAGATTACTGTAATTAGTGAAGAGTCAGTGGGTGGATATCAGCCGGAAAGCCAAAACGGTCCTAACATCTGCCCGGCTCTTTACTTTTTGCCCTTTCAGCCTGTAGCTCTGCTCGATCATTCAGTCTGCCCTCACCAAACACAGCCATGCCTTTCACAAACAGCCGGTGTGGAACAAAGTTAGAGAGAGCAAGTGTCTCTGCTCCGATTTAAAATCAAATCAACAGACATAAACACCCTCCTCCTGTTTTCTCCCATTTGATGATGATGGCTGAAGCTGCTCCTCCCACACAATAATTTGTATAGGGCAGTTGAATCTCATAACAACAATATTAACTTAACGCATTAATGGGGTCATGAACTAAATATCACCTTGACTGGTGACCTAGTGATGATCGTCTGTTTTGGTGTTTGGGCCACACACCACGCATATTTGGAGGTTGGACAGCGCTACCTTAACAAACGACCCCGTGGCAATGGGAGCAGTTACTGGACTATGGAAAAGAACATCTTGCCTTACTTTAAAAACCCTAAAAGTACTTATCCTTAAGTCTCTGAATGATTACAAGACACCACATGCAGCAGCTTCTACACCTGAAAAGTGCAGATGAGAGTCATCAAAGTGTCGTAGTACAAAGAATACACATGCTTGCCACGGCTGCATCATCTTTCTGCAATGCAAATTCAAAAGCATTAGCAGGACCGCAATTAACCTCTAACGAAAACCACTATTACATTAAGTTTACAGGTACAAAGTCCAGGTGAGGAAGAACAAGAACAGTGTGTTTGTACACCCTGAAACCACAAAATGGAAACTTATCCACGTCGACTGTCATTCAAAAGCTAGAGGACTGCCAACTTCCAATAATGCACTTGGGAATCGGCTCTGGGAAAGCAATAATAAAGATAGGGGTGTGGTCCGCTCCTGACTATAGCCAGAGGGGCGAACCTTACATCACCTGCAGCAGCAGGAGGAGTAATAACAGTAATTCTGGTTTTTCCACATCGCCACCAAATTATTTCAAAGTTCTTGTTAACTGTGAAAAAGATGTAAAGTTGATCTCACTTTATTACAGAGTTTCTGCTTAAAATGACGTTCACAGTAGGAGAAATGTTTACGGCGATTGTACAAAGTTAAAGACTGCATTGGACAAAGTATAACAAGAACGTCTCCACTTGTTAAGTGATGATGTAACCACTGTTTCTAAATTAAGCTTCTACCGTGCTGCATGTGACTCCTATCGCCTCGCTCTCCCTTTTGTTATTTGACCGGAGCCCACAAAAACTAATCGGCTGTCATTTTCGTCCCCTTCGGCTGTTTTATTAGTGTCATTTAAAGACTCACGGTAACCCAGGCAGCAAATATTTGAACGCTTTAGAACGGAATCGCTCTCTGCTCGAGATCAGGACTTATTCATAGTGAGTAATCCAAACCGCACAATATCAGTGACTAACCTTGCCTTGCAGATGGCTCATCTAGACGTTTTCTTGGCTGAAGTTTGGTTCATTCAAATATCGCTGATATCTAGTTTTTAAGAAAGATCCAAGTGCTATAGTGTCGAGCTGTTTGCTTTCTTTTTCCCCACAAATAATTAAGCCAGAACATAAATGCTCGTTTTTGTTTTTTTTTATGGATGCCAGCGTTAAACTTTAGAGTAATATCTGGGAGAGAAATTACACTGATCATTTTACTGGATTGTTTTCAACTTTCAGTGGTGGCTCTGTGGTAACGAAGGTGAATTTACCCAGAAATGGTTCATGACTTCAGACTTAACAAGCAGACACTCAGTAAGACGGTGGAAGGTCTTTCTGCATTTTTCCTGCCTTAAAAAACATCTAAATATCAACTTTTATATTCCTAGTTCCCAATTTTTTTATTTTTGCATAAGTTCTACCTTTTTTTTGGGACATGGTAAGTATGTAGTTTGTTTGTTTTGTTTTTTACAATCAATTTTACTATAAATGATTGTCAGCAGTTCCAGGAAAAACTATACACCCACTCAGGAATGCAACAAGTAAAGGCACTAACTTCCCAAGTTCAGGTGCAGATCGCACAGGTTTGTTTCCTGTGCCAGAGCTACACAGACTGCCAAATACTCAAATAAACACCCACTAAGTCCCAGCTGAGCCCCTGCCTTTCAAAACAATTATGTTTATCTGATCCAGTTTGTGACGCTGGAGTCTCCACAGTTCCTGGAAACTGTGTTATTAAATGCCCATGCAGCGGTCTTTAGTGATACACAGCGACAGGCACCGGGCATGGTGGCGGGCGGGGGGGACAAAGGACTTGTTTCGCATGCAGCTCATAGAAAGTTAACGCCGAATCCTAAAAAAATACTGTGAAAAAGCTTAACTCGTATGTGCTTAATCACACTTATGGCCTACGCGCAGATAGGATATAAACAACCCAGCGATGGACGTGCTCACACACGGGAGAAAGGGAGGGATGGAGCAGCAGCCCTGCGGGCCTGCAGATTTGCTGACACGGTCACACCGGTTCCCTCACCCGAGCTTGCAGCGGGTTTTATACATCAAACACACCCACGTCTACCTATGCCAACCTCTGAGGTTGGTGGTGGCGGAGCCTGCACGCCCCCCAACTCAGAGGTTACAACTGACATTTGTTTAGAGTCTTATAAACCAGGATGTCTAGCTAGGTAGCGTTAGCCGATCAAGTAACGCCAAGTGGCCTGCAAGCAGGTCAGCATGTCACACCTGACAAGGCAAACACAATCCGGCTACGAAGACGGCAGCTTTGCGTTCAGCTAGTAACTAAAATGCCATAACATTCACAAAACTGACTGAGAAGCCAAGTAAGTGCAAGCGAACTCCGCAGCACACGCGGCTAACGAGTTAGCCGTCGCCGAAAGGAGCGCTAACCTGCTATTCCCAGTGCTGCGGCCTGTCGCAGAGAAACCGGGAACACCGACTCTTTAACCCGCCATCTAGGTGCTACAGTACCATTTAATCACACAGGAACTGTCTATCGGGATAACATCAAAGTCACGAACAACAATTTGGGTTCTGCACCGCAGTGACAGCGCACATCGGGGGCCAGGCTAGGCGAGCTAACCCCATTCAATAATGCCATTTTGCTAGCAGGCTATCCGCTACCAGCCGTAGAGCTCCGGGGGGCACCGGAGCGCCACCGACCGAGCTCCAAAGTCGGCGGCTCTCGCTGGGCAGCTCCTTAAAAACCAACTCACCAAGATCCTCTTGAAGAGAGCGTTCTCCTTCGGCGGCAGAGTAACTGTCGGCATGGTTGCAGGTGAGATCAGTTTCCCCCCCTCGACCTCAGCACATGTAGCTAAAGTTAGCCCGGGTAGTCAAGACGAGTTGAGCGCTGGTTTTTTTTGTTTTTTTTTTTTGGCCCTGGCTCGCCTGCTTCGGCCTCTCCGCTCGATTGCTCCGTTTTCTCCTTTCACTCACTTCCTCCTCAGAGACGGAAGCGCCGACAGCTTCCGAAATGGCGGTTAGTGACGGCTGAGGACGGCAGCCCCGAAATGTTCCGGAGAAACAAAGTTTGAAGTGTCGTTACAGCGTCTCTTAATGCATAAGACATGTAAAATAATTTGCATGTTGCAGGAATTTCAAAGTAACCCACCCACAAAATGCTAAAACACACTTTTGTATGTAAATCACACTTGTCCTGAGACGGAATGTAAGGCCAGTTTTTGAAAAAGTAGTTCAAAATATTATTTAAAATACCAAATAGCTCTTGAGGTACGGAAGCTTATTTCGGCCACAAAAAAAAAAAAAACCCATGTATAACTCGAAATTTCACGTTATGGAAGCCACTTTTTTGTGTTGTTTTTTTAGTAGCGTCCCTACTTGAGAGCCGCATAAATGGCAGTTTTTTCTCGTCTTGATGACCAAATTGCATATCAAATATAACAGTTAAAATAAGTTATAACCCACTTTGCTGTTTTGATTTTGCTGGCATGTCTCTTAGAATTGTTAAACCATTTTTTAAACATATTTACGGAACAGTAATCATGCCCTGCAAGTTGTGTCTCTTTAGCCGTTAAAGGAAGAGACAAAACAGTGAGTAACACAACAAAGAGAAAGTGATATGATGAGTAGACAAAGGTCAGTGTATTTTTCCAGTCATTTCTAACTCGATTGAATGTGTCACTCCAGCCAATGCAAACTGTTACCCTTATTACCAAAAGAAGACAAATTCATTTCCTTCATTTCTGTAACTACATTTATCCTTAACTCCACAGCTGCACCTTTTTCTGAGAAAACACTGAGCACTGATTTGCAACCCTGTTACTTATATATATATATATATATATATATATATATATATATATATATATATATATATATATATATATATATATATATATATATATAAACAAACACTGCAAACATGTTACAAATATATAAAATATCACACATTTATCCCATTCAATTAATTTTTTTTAATATAAATCATTTATATTGTAAGGTAAGGACCTACAGTATTACAACGGAACTTCAACAATTGAGCAGCACTTGGTGACAGTGGGGAGGAAGAACTCCTTTTCAGAGGAAGAGTGCTCTGGGAATACCAGGCTGAAGGAGGGGAACCATCTTCCGCGACCTGTCGGGGAGTGAGGGGAGGGGAGACGATAGACCCAAGAACAACAAGCAGGAGAAAACACAAACTATGTTTATGCTGAGAAGAAACATGCAGCACTACACCTCTGGGCCTCGTCTGGGAGCGCTTAGATCAACCCTCCTGTGGGCCCGCCACCAGCAGGAAGGGCTGCAGGTGTCTGGTGCTCAAAATGGTCAGAGGGTTTCATGTATAAGTATATAAATAAGGACATGTCCCCCAAACTGTTACTGAAAATGCATACATTTGAGTATAAAAATTTAACACATTGTAATAACCAGCTGATTTCCATGAAGAACCTTGAGCCTTCCTGCTTAATAAAACCAGACACCTGTGGATGTGATTAAGGTGCTCATACAAGCAGAGGTTTAGGGTGGGACTGTGTTTGGAGTTATTACACAGTTGGTACAGCCTTCTTAGGGTTTAGTGCCTCACCTTTGCTCCTCCAAACACACTCTGGGAACTGTAGTCATCCACAAAACTGTCTTTTCCTTCCTCATGTGTAGCAGGGATGTCTTTGTTGAAAGGCAGCCTCGCAGTTTGGTTTCAGTCCAACATGAAGCTCTTCCCCTGAGCTCCAGATCTAATCTACAGTGTAAGAAACAAATCTGAGCATCTGCAAGGCTGAACGTTCTAAAAAAGTGTGTTTTCCAAATGTTTTGGCAACTTACAAGACAAAGAGTTCAGTACATCATGTTAGGCCAAGTGCATGACTGTTTCTTTGTAGTTTTTGTCTCCTTGAAAACTCAAATTGTAAAGCACAGCCGTTGAGTAGCAGTAGCACTGCAAGGTGTTGCTTCCTTCCTGTTTTATTTTTTTTTTTTAGCTTTGGCGGTTTAACATTTTCATCGTGTATGATGTTTTGTGTGTTGTGTAATTGATGTTAAGAACTTCAGATCAAAGGCTCTTCCAGAGCCCATGTGAGCTAAGTTAACCTCATGTTGCTATCTGCCCTCCGTCACCACCACACCTTGTGCACTGTGACCACTTTTTTGCATGTTATCCCCACTTTTCTCATCAATTGTAGTCTGCAAAGCCCTCAGCCCTCACCTGACTGCTTCGTTTAGGTCCTTCAGACTCTGACTTCTCAGCATCAACACTAGGAACATTTCTAGTCGCAAACACTTCTCTGGACATCTGCACATCTTGGCAGCTTGAGCAAAATCCTGATTGCCTCATTATAAACCACCTGATTGTTCCTCATCTTTGTTTTATTATAACTGCACCGCAAATGAGCTTAAGAACGAGGAGTACAGCTGGCTCCAAAAACAGCTGTTTTAACATCACACACACGTAGAAGCAGCAGATTTGCTTGTGCATTTGCTGGCACTGCACATCAGCAGCAGCAGCAACAGCAGCAACACAGAGATCGTTCCTGATTATGTGACCCAAATATCTGACCTCAGTCATCACATTCATGTTTATATGTGAGCGTTCATCTTGCTTCTTTCTCAGTTTAATTTAATCATATTTAGAAACGCTGGTGCTTGATCCCCTAATGCTCAGTCTCCTTCACCACGACTCACCTTTAAATGCTTCTTAGCACTTAAAGGTTTGCCCAGCATCAGCCAGGATCATAGATAATCTAAAGTAAAATAAATTTCCTGTGCTAAATTTGTCTGTGGTGCAAATTTTTTTATTAAAGTCTTATTTGCCTCTTCTTAAATGCTGGCGTTTTTGTGCAGTGTTCAAATTAACGTGGCTGCACAGGTGAACCACTTCCCATTTCAGCCACCAGAGGGCATTAAATGAATAGAAAAGAGGTGAAACCGTAGATTTGCTCACAAGCAGGTAATTTATTGCCTATTTGCCAACAACCAGACTACTTCTGCACGACTTTAAAGCTGAGCGAGTGGACAGTTCACTAAGCATGTGATTAAGCACACAT
Source organism: Pterophyllum scalare (assembly GCA_024447675.2). NCBI lineage: Eukaryota > Metazoa > Chordata > Actinopteri > Cichliformes > Cichlidae > Pterophyllum > Pterophyllum scalare. The sequence continues at coordinate 29,897 of JAMQGT020006269.1, read as the reverse complement.
ATGCATTTATACATCGTGAACAAACTGGGGCAGCACACACTGATCCCACAGGCCGATGTTTTTCATTTAAATAACTCAGTGAAACAGTGATAAAGTCATCTGAAGGTAATTAGAAATCTGTGTGTCGGTGTGTGCGAGAGAGAGGTGTTTTATTCATGGTATGAGACAGCTTAGGCCTTGCTCTGGTGTTATCTGGTGGCCTCCTACTCCTCCACCACCACAATGTCTTCTGCTACCACATTTATCAACTTGACACACACTTTTCTCTCTCTTGCTCTGCACTATCCCGTCCCCTGCTCGCTCTTTCCCCTCCATATGTCTTTCCACTCCACACTGCTCTGGCTACATTTCTTCACCTTATTACTCTCAGAGAGGGGTGTGTGTGTGTGTGTGTGTGTGAATGATCCTTCTAACTCATCTCCCACTCTTTGTGACACATCATTTGTCGCTGTGATTAGAGCCCATAACAGTGGCTCTGGAGTGTGCACAAGGCTGACGGTGTGTGTCTGTGAGCGTTTGGCTACAGGGGGAAACGGGCTGTAATTAACTCGCTGTCGGCACTGCTGACGCGTTTTGAGGACCGATGAAGACATTTGTGAGAGTTCATGAGGCCTTTTACCTCCTCCCCCCGTGCAATAATAAAACTGTGCTTAGTTGATCTAACCAAGAATGAAATGAGGTGCTTTTTAGCCACACCTCTGGAAATATACCTAGAGGTGCAGATATCCACACTTTCAGGAGGACAAAGCCTTTGGACTTTTCAATCCTTGGACTTCTTCTCTAAACTGAAGGGAGTGGGCAACACTTTTTCACCATAAGGCCAAACATTCAAAATACACACCTAAATGCTACAGTCAACATTAATATAACTCAAACTAAAATGAGACAAAAAGCAGACACAATGAAACTTCACACTAGAGGTGAAAGAGAGGCAGGGACACAGAAGAGATAGATGAGACCGAGCAGAGGAACACTGAATGAACCGAAAACACAAGACGTAGCAAACTCAGAGCAGGAACTGCAACAAAACCAAGAATCAAAACCTTAAAACACCAGAACAGCAACACAATCCTGCGGCACCCCAAAAAAAGTCCCGTTTTCCTCTGAAGAAGACAGCTTCTACTGACCTGAAACCTTACCTTTGAGACAGGTAATCTCTCCCAAACATCCAAAGCCACCTACAAAGACTCAGTGGGATCCATACGTTTTCAAACGATGTCTCTGTACACCACCGTAAATTTCAATCTACCAAACGAGCCACCAAATGCACGTTACACACTTGGAATTAACTCCAGATCTTTGATGTGCTTAATCTGTCATAGAATGAACAGGGAGCGGGCCTCACCTCAGTTATCTACTTTTAAACCTCTGAAAATGAGGGGCTGCATCTAAAAATGACTGCAATTCCTGAGCAGTTAATGCAATGCTTTATTCAGACCCCCTGAATTAAAGCTGAAAGTCTGTTGGTTTTAAAACCTACTGCTGTCGTGTGCAGAGGCAAAGTTACAAAAACTGTGTCACTGTCCAAAATCCCTGCCAAGCGTCTCCTGATACGGCCTCTGATCTCGCGACGTCAAGCTTTAAAGGCTCTTTTTGGCCTTTTGAGATATCCTTAAACAGGAGCCGGAACTCAAATAATACAAGAACCGAAGCTAAACTTTACTAGAACTAGAATCAAAAACTAGAACAGCAATAAAAACCTAACAGAAACCAAAACATGAAAATAAAAATCCAGAACACAGCCTGAGACGGTCGGCTCTTTCACAGCACTGACACGTCCCGGAAACAGAAACACATCGGCAAACTCCTCAGACAGCCGGATCCTTCTCACAGCGGCACCTCCCACCCCTACACAACACAACACAACACAACACAACAAATGTATGTAAAAAAAAAAAAAAAAAGGCGTTTGCATCAAAAATAACTGCTGCTAAACTTTGACTTATGAACCAACTTTAAACAGATTTTTATCTCGCCTGGTGCGTTCTACTCACACATGTTTTTGACCTGTGTGTGTCCACTTTTGTTGTGTAGAGTTTATGTTGTAATTTCAGCACAGTCTCATTCTAAAGCATGTTTTTTTTTTTTTTGGTTATTCACAAGAGGAAATGCTCTCCTTGTCAACTGAAAAAAAAATGCATATATTAAGAAGTTATTTAATTTGAAATTGTTCAACATTCAAGTGAGCGTGTGTGTGTGTGTGTGAGAGACTGGGAAAAATGACAGAATTAAGTATCAATTAAATCCACTTGAATTAGATGCTGTGCATATTAAAGATGTAACAGAAGATAATCGATGAAAATAAAATGTGGGTGATGGTGAAACAGCTCTGGGAGGATCTTCAGGGAGGAAAAAAAGATTTATTGTATAATTTCCTGTTAGCGTAAAAGCTGAAGTATATTTTGAAACATAGCTGTTCATCCACATGGAAATCTTTGCATTAATTAACGCAGTTCAGTTGCTTCACTTCTGAAACTACAGTTTTGGGCCATAATTAAAAGAAGTGATTTTATTTATTTTTCCGTTGCTTCGCCGCTGTGAGACCCATGACCTCGTTTTCTCTTTAGCCTGATGCTGTGAAAACATGTCCAGACAATGCATTCATCAGCCAGCCACCACCACGCTCTTGACCTTTGTGTGATTTTTGTATCAAAAGGGTGGGCAGCAACAATTTCAGCATGAATAAACCTCCCGAATCTCAGGCCGAGGATGAATCGGTAAATGTTTGGAGAAGCTGCTGCAAGAAGGTAATGGTGAGTTTCTGACTGATGGACACTTGACACAGAAAAATGAGGCATTTAAATTATTTCTTTATTGTTTGTTTTTGTGTCACCTGTGAACAAGCGGGCACATTTTGCCTTAACTCGGCCGAGCGGCATTTTGTTTTGGCATGAGAAGCTTTTTTGCTATATTGCAGCGTGCATAAGCAAAATGTAGGAGACAGGAGGCCGGTCCTCCTGCCTGTGACCCAGAAATCAATCTCAATACGTTGCGTTGACGAATATCTCAACTCCTGAAATGCCTCTGGAGGAAAGACGAGAGGAGGGCGCAGGAGGCGAATCCTTTGCAGGAGTGTTTTTACCCTCAGTGTGAAAAAGAGGAACAGCGCACAGCTGGAATATACAAGCCACAGAGGGGGTCACTGTGCGCCATTCTGTGAATTGAATTAAAATGTCCCTAAATATAGTGGCCCGAGCACTGTTACACCTCAGATCATAATCTATAATGCAGTCATGTCAAATGTCATATTTAAGTGGCATTGCTTTAAAACGAGGTTACAAAGCGAGGACGTCTCATCCCGTTAAACGTCTGCGGCCGTCGCTTCTCTCTCCTCGTGTCTCTCCCTTGTCTCAGTGTGCATCTCAGGTGGGAGGGGCTAAGACCCAAGGAGAGGAATCAGGGATGTGCAAAGTGTGACATGAGAAAAGGGAACACTGAGACAAAATGAACTAGATTGGTGCCTCTTACCAGCTGAGTCCAGAATAAACAAAGCGTGGAGCAGAAATCCAAAATAACACGAGGAGCCAGAGAATAATCAGAATTACAGGCGAACCAGGATTACTACCCTTTCTAATTTCCAGATTGCACATCCTCAGTTCCTCTCCATGCAGCTTATTGAACTTGGGGTTAAATATCTTGCCCAAAGATGCAAGCTGGAGCAGCCACGGATTGAACCGCCAGCCTTCTGATTAGTAGATGACCCGCTCTACCTCCTAGATGTGCCATCCTGGAGGAGCTGGACTACCAATGCAACCTGAATGGGCTGCAGATACCATCTCATGCTGCAAGCAGTGATAAGGACTCTAGCAAAAGACTGTGATGATTGAGAGTTCCCTGAATTTTTTTTGAGCATTTATTAAAATATGTGTTGTGTTATTGTGTGTTATTTTTGTGGAGACAGTATCTCACTGTCAGCGATCAGATGTACTAAAGCTCCTGATGCTGGCTGACCACACTGCCAGAGACTAAATTTAAAGACGTTTTCAGGGTTTTTATTTCCTTTCCTAGTTCCAAAAGTTGTTTATATTTTTTTATTAGTCATTAAAATACTTTCTCACACCCAGTTTTAGTCTTTAGTTTCAGTAAAGTATATTAACTTTGGGTGAAATGGGTTGTTTTTGGTCAAGCGCAGGTATAATGATTGTGTCGCTGTGCTGATGTCACAGCTGTGGTGAGCAATGATAAATGTGTCAACTACAAATTCAGCGTGAGATTTTGGGATTATTTATACACGACTGACCTCATTATTTGAAATTTTGGTCACGTCTTATGTGAACATCCACCGAAGAACAGCGCATATGACAGAAGATAGAAAAAATGTGAGAGGTTCACTTTAACTTCTTCCAGTGTAAAGTGGCCTCTCCAACATTTATGTTTATTTTCTTCCACTTATCCATTCCAGGGTTGCAGGGCGTCTCACCTGTCATAGGGCGAAAGGTGGGACACACCTTGGACAGGTCACCAGTCCATCACAGAGCCAACACCTATGGTCAGTTTAGAATTGCCAGTTAACCTGAATCATGCAGGTCTTCGGAAGGAAGCCAGAATACCAGGAGAGAAACCACACAGGCACACGAAGGACACACAAACTCCACACAGAAAGGCCCCTGCTGGCCAGTGGATTCGTACCTGAGACCTTTTTGCTGTGAGACAACAGTGCCAGCAACTGCACCACTGTGCAGTACCGAAGTACAGCTGTAATATATTTAAGAGAAGAGGCCTTTCTGATTTTACAGTTCAGCAGTTTCCTAAAGTTTTTCTACCCTTTGATCCGTCGAAGAGAGGGGATATGCCTAATGCTAATGCTAACCGTGAGGCCCCGCCCACCTGCTGTTCATACATTCATGAAGGGCAGGCAATCAGCATAAAGTTTGCTTAATAGAGGAAGAGCTAAAAGAACTTCTTTGATACAAAAGATGAACTGAGGGGCCACACCCAGGACTGGAATAAAATAACTTTGAAATGCAAATCGTGTGAAGCTGCTCTAGTGCAGCTCAAGGATAAAAATATGGAAATGAGGAGAATAAAAATAAAAATTTTGGGTGGTTGTGATAACAACTACATTTATTTGGAAGGATTTTCTCAAATGTCTGGCGATATCAGACAGATCCATTACTGATGACATTTATAAAATAAATGATCAGTTAAAATATTTCTTCATAAAGAACATATCCGTATGAAACATTACTTTCAACCACCCCGACTGACGCTACGATCCAGTTATTCTACAGTAATGAACACCTCAACACGGTGAGATGGTAACGTTCGTAGCAAACACCTCCAACTGCAACCTCTCTTCTCCACCCCCTTCACTCACCATCTCCCGCCCGTCCTGTCCTTCATCCTCCCTCTTACTCTCGTTTTTTTTTTTTTCTCTGTGCTAGGTGGTGTCGCTACTGAACATGAGTAATGATGCTGTCATCTCTGCAAGTCTCCATTTATCAATGTCAGATGGGAAAGCAGGAGTGTGCGGTGGATATCTGTGTGTGTGTGTGTGTGTGTGTGTGGTGATGTCGGGTGGGGGATATAGAGTGGGTAAGAACCAAAGGAGGAAACGAATGCGACAGAAATATGAGAAGAAGAGGAAGAGGATTCTGGCCACGGCAAAGAGAAGGGGTGAAGACGAAGAGGAGCGGCTCACAGAGGAATAAGGAGGAGTTTGAAAGAGATGGAAAAGATGAATTTTAACAAAAGGGTCGCGGCCCTGCATGTGGTCTGTCTGTCTGTCTGTCTGTCGGTGTCAGGGAGACAGATTCATTGTCGCTGTTACAGCCAGACAGCATTAAGGCCCTGCTCTTTAGCATATGCAAGTCTAATTATGCAAATTGGATCTGTTAGACAAAACATTACTGCAGCAGTTAGTCAGTCGGCTTTTAGGCGCTGCATGATTGTGTGCGCATTTGTCTCCGTCAGTCTTACAACCCTGAAATGAAACGAGCTTGTCAGCGTAACAGGGTGAGTGTGAATGTTGTCTGTGCACACCCACAGCGTCATTGTATGTCCCCACCAACTACCACTAACCACCACGGAGCAGGCTGCAGACTGAAATCTGTAGGAGTAAACTTAAAACCTGCCTCCTCACCCCGGCTTTTTACTGATGAAAGACCAGGAGTGTCCTTTCATTTTACAGCGTGGGCTTCGTACGTCCCGGTTTCATCGTTAGTGGGACGGACGAGTAAAACTTTGGCCTAATAACCAATAGAAAGGAATACACCTCCAAACTGTTCCCTTTCTTACAGTGTAAAGAGGTTTAACTGCACATATTAGAAGCTGGATGCTTGCAGTGGATGAACTAAGTTGATAATTTTCACAATGAGGAAATCCCTTTGGCTTTTACCACAAAATGACCTCACTATGAGACGCAATGTCTTTGCTGCAAATTAGGCTGATTGAGAATAAAACTATAATGATTTGGATGAGGTGAAAAGATTTGTGATGTTAAAAACGAAGCACACAGACAAATCTATGTTATTATGAATCCAAGATAATTATAGGGGTAGACCCAGTGACTTCCTACCATCTTTCAAGACATGAACATGTATGACTTTGAATCCATAACAAGTACAAGAGCTTTATATTGTATACTGCTTGCCTTACAGTATCATGGAGAGAATCACAATGATCCGATAGCCCCCTGTGAGCAAGGCACGGGAGATGGTGGGAACCCCCTTTTAACAGGAAGAGACCAGGCTTGTTCTCCGATCAGCCCTGACTGGTTGGGAGGTGAGGGGACAGAGACGAGAGAAAAGAGAGAATACAGAGGCCAAAACACAAACTATGGTGAGAGTAGACAAAGTTAAGGCAACAAAATATTGGCCTGTAAATGCACAGGGAGGAAGCCTGAGGAAATAGTAGCATAAATGAGTGAACAAATAATAAAATTTGAAGTCTAATTTTAAAAGTAGAGAGGGTATCTGCTTCCTGAACCCAAAGTGGGAGCTGGCTACTCTCCTGTGGGGACAGCTCCCACTTTGGGTCAGATGGATGTCCTTGGAGTGCAGAATGAAATGAGGATACTTTTTCCAGAATGTGACAGTGGTCCAGTGCTCTGTTTGCTGGGGAGTGGAGCTCACCAAAGCCTTTGACTTTTGGCACCCAATGTACTCCGTGGATTGGGCTGGTGCTGGTCATGGCACTGTAGAGTCGAGCTCTTCTCGTGCTGCAGAGCGACTGGCCAGGCCAATAGTTAACAGTGAGTCCAGGAGCTGTTCGCCTTCTTTATTCTGGTAGAGCAGGGATACTGAAATCCAGGCCTCGAGAGTCGGTGTCTCTGCTTCAACACACCTGAGTCAAATATAGAAGTCATTAGCAGGACTCTGGAGAACTTGACTGCATACTGAGGAGGTAATTCAGCCATTTGATTCAGGTGTGTTGGATCAGGGACACATCTAAAACCTGCAAGACACCGGCCCTCGAGGCCTGGAGTTGAGGATCCCTGTGGTAGAGGGTGGAGAGCCCTTGGTCCAGTTCAGCAATTTTGCCGCCTGAGACTGATCCAAACAGGGAGGTAGGTTTATATTTTACCTGATTTTACCTGCCATAGTGGATAAATGCCACCTTCTCTCAGAGGCAGTGGATAAATGCCACTGGCAGATCATGAGAGACATGCCTGAGGTGAGCGGTGGTGTGTATTAACACTTGTGTGTCCACTACATGGAACATATGATCACTGTAAATCATTTAATTGTTCATCAGAAGAGTTTAAGTGGATTGTTGTATTTTTGAAGTGCTAAAATAACAGGACACTGGCTAGGCTAGCTAGCTTCTATTCTACCAGAAGATGCTGTTCTCTTGTAGCGTGCTGTGTTTGAGGTGCCCGTAATGAGCCACCCTGCCCGACCAGTATATATTCTGCTGTTATCCAGATAATACACGGCAGCGCTAAAAGATAAACAAGCCTTCATCCATCATTTGCTACACAGCACGGAGTCGAGGGGTTGTTTGGGCCAGCTAGTTACAGCGAAGTGGAACTGAGTATGGTTACAGCCACATTCTGAAAAACTCAGCAGAGACAAATGATTAACCCAGCTGCCAGGCTAAAAATACAAACAAAAGCCAAACTGAGTTAATCTGAAAGACACTGTCTGTTGATTCTGTCCAGATCAGGACGCTCAGAAGTCAAAATCTAATTGCCCAGTTTTTACAGTTTAATAAGAAATACGAGAATTGAAAACAAATCCAGAGTTAATCTTCCAGAACTGGATAAAAAGTTGCAAAATTAACTTTTAGTAAAACTTAGTAAATATAGGACCTGCTGTCAGACCAAAACAACACATGTGCAGTAGTGACACTGAGTCAGAATTTGGCATAAACAACATAAAAGCATGACTTCATCCTGCCTTGTATCAATGACTCAGGCTGCTGCTGGTGTAATGCTGTGGGGGACATTTTCTTGGCACACTTTGGGCCCCTTGGTACCAAAGTGAAGATCGTTGGCACTAAGCCTACCTGAGGATTATTAGTGACCGCGTGTCCATCCCTGTATGACCACAACGCACCCATTGTCTGATGGCTGTTTCCGGCAGGATAAAGTGCCATGTCACAAAGCTCAGATCATCTCAAACTGGTCTCTTTAGCATGAGTTCACCACACTCACAAGTCACCAGATCTCAATCCAACAGAGGACCTTTTGGGATGTGGTGAAACGGGAGAATCACGTCATGGATGTGGCGCTGACAAGTCTGTGGCAGCTTCAGCTCTTTTTACTCTGTTTATACCCCACACTGGATTTAATCATTAGTTATTAATAATCTCTGCCTCTCTTCCACAGCATGTCTTTTGTCCTGTCTCTCTCCCCTCAGCCCCAACCAGTCACGGCAGATGACTGCCCCTCCCTGAGCCTGGCTCTGCTGGAAGTTTCTTCCTGTTAAAAGGGAGTTTTTCCTTCCCACTGTCGCCAAGTGCTTGTGCATAGGGAGTCGTTTTGATTGCTGGGTTTTCCCTGTCATTATTGTAGGGTCTTTACCTTACAATACAAAGCACCTTGAGGCGACCGTCTGTCGTGATTTGGCGCTATATAAATAAAACTGTGTATAACTGAACTGCGCGTCTGGGTTCGAATCCACCTCGGCCCGGGCCTTTCTGTGTGGAGTTTGCATGTCCTCCCCATGCTTGCAAGTGGGTTTTCTCCGGTTTCCTCCCACATTCCAAAGACATGCAGTTAGTGTGGGGTTAGGTTAACTGGTGATTCTGAACTGTCCATAGGCGTGAATGTGAGTGTGAACGGTTGTCTGGCTCTCTGTGTTAGCCCTGCGACAGGCTGGTGACCCGTACAGCATCTTGTTGAATCTGAGCCACGAAGATTAAAGGTAGCACCGAAGGCCAAATGGGGTCCAACCTGATACTGGCAAGGTGTGTTTAATAAAGTGTCCAGAGAATGTACATTTGGCGTGTTTGTTTAGGGGCTTCATGATTGTTGTGTAACTGATGTAAATGAACCCAATGTAAACAGAAACGTTCATGTGATATGATCAGCGAGAATAGTCTCTCTTTATTTTATCTTTTTGAAAAAACAAACGAAAAAAAGTATTTTGTAATTATCTTTTGTTAACATTTTCAGAATTCTGTACAGGATAAAAAGAAATAAGCACTGCTTAAGAACCGAGTCAAATCTCAAACTAGAAAAAAAAAATGAGAAAAATTCCAAAAAGAGGAGGTTTACAATACAAATTAGTAGTAAGACATTGTCTGAAGTGCAATGGCATAGCTCAGATGGGTTAAAAGTGAAACCAAAAAACTTCAAAATAAAAATACTTCTCTATTTTCCAACAAACAGTAAATTCTTTACAGAGTAGAGACTGTATTATCTGATGTATTTAAACCTGTAAAAACATATTTACAAATAGCCATTATCTTTTATATACTTTTTTTTTTCTCATAATCACATATATGTCAGCACCAGTAAAAAAAAAAAACAAACAAAAATAAACAAAACAAAGAACATCAATAACAACAGTTTTCGTTAAAATGTTGTCTACAGACTTGGTCCCGGTACATAATGATATTTGGAGGAAGCTTCCTTTCTCTCACGAACCCTCACTTTGACTGTTACCTTAACACCGACCCACAAGTGTTTCTGCACCTTCCTGCCTCCGTGTCGGACCCGTGAACCTCAAACCCGCGCGCTGCCTCTAACGTGTGACTTTTATGGCATCAAAGTTTTGGAAGCATGAGCATCAAAGCCACCGCAGGTTCGGGCGCTCCTCTGCTTTTCCTGCACGAGGCGGGCTCAACAACCGTGAGGGTTTTTAACTTTTTGACCGTGCTCCCCTGATAACACCGGGGAACGCTACAACCCCCCCGCACATCTGTCCGCCCTTGACATTCAGACTCCACACAGTGAGGCTTTGGAGGACTCCCCAAAGGTGACAGAAACCAAAAAAAACCACAAGAAACTCATTTGCGGGTGCTGCCGAACGCAGAGGCGCTTACAGGACGACGGGCGTGGCGGTTAAAGTTCGTGTTTAAAGGGTTGGATTATACGACACCAACAACCATGAGAACAGATGATGACAAGGAGTTTTAGTTTACAGAGAAGAAGGCTTTTTTGGTTTTGTTGATTACAGCATCGTTCTCCAAACTTTCACTTTGAGCTAAATACAAAGTAATGCAGACACGCTTTCATTCATCTTTTAAACAGTTAGAGATGTAAGATGTTACCAACAAGTACAGTAATAAAACCTCTGACACATATTCATTATGCTAACAACAGGGCAGAGGAGTCAATGGGGAGGGGCGACACTGACTTCAGTGGAAGCACTGATTATCTTGTTGTCACACTTTAAAGTGACAGATCAGCCCAACGTTCATTTTATACATTTTCCTCCAGTACTGTTTATCCGTCTCCAGGGTTTTGGTGTGAGTTGCCCAGTTTTGGGTGTGCCCGGTAGTTACGCCTGCCTTCTCACAACAAAAACCAAAACTGCACACTTTTTGCAAATGTTTTCATTCTAGAAATCATGAAACGGTTACCCCAGACATTACAGAAACCTTGGTGTATTTAATAATCAGAAAATCAAAAAGTTGCAGTTCCTCCAGTGGCCACTTGAGGGCTGCCTGCAAACAGGAGTCCATCTGCACAGACTCCCATGTTAAAATGCCCAACTTTACAGCAGAAATAAACATGTTTACAGCCTGCTGCAAAAAACGTTTTTGGTCTCTAAATCTAATTTACGCCTTTATAACAACTGTACAGTGGATGCGTGCTTGTTATACGTCTCCCTTTTCAGTTTGTTAATGCTTAAATTTTGGGGCGTGGCCACTTTGACAGAAATGGCTGTCTGATAAACTCACCATTGCTAATTCAGATTACTGAACTGGACCTCTCCATTGTTCTGTGTCTTTTGGTGCATTGTTAATGGAATTACGTGGCACATAATATGGCTCGCTGTGTGGTACATCCCATCTAAAAAGTTTGTACTTCCGTTCTGGTGAGTGAAATGGTAATAATTTATAATTCTCTTGCTCAGCACTAGTGAGCAGGCATCTGTGGCTGTGCACTGTACTCGTACAGTTTAATGATGCAGCTTCCTAACCGAGCATGCAAGTGTTGGTGGCCAACCGCTGCTACTCAACTTAGAGGACACCATCAGTCTTACGAGCCTCTCGTCATGGGTAGATGCACTCTCCTGTCTGCACACTGATATGGTTGGCAGGTGTGAAAATGCTCACAATAAGCTTTTTGGATGTGTTTTTTTTTTTGTTTTGTTGGGTAACCAGATCAGGATTTCTGGACTGAAACATTCCCAGAGAGCTTTTTGAGCGCAATTCAGCTCCATTACACGTGAACAAAGGCTGAAATCTCTGCAGCAAGGTGGGTGAGTCACATAAAAACAGTCTAGAAGGATAAATAAAACGGCACACCCGAGGAGAAATGTGTAAATTAGATTTTTGGGGTGAACCGTCCCTTACAGGCCATCTGAAGTTTCTCTCCTTAAAACAAACTCGAGCCTTGGCAGTCGTTAATTTTCCTCGAAAAGCGCCAGAAGAGCCCAACTTGCATTTCTTCACAGTAGTGTTACAGTATAGCACAGTTACCGTTTGGAGCGAGGGCGTTTTACAGCTGAGAGAAGCCACAACGTAAAGCAGGACTACGGCGACTGACGACAAGCTGAGCCACAGTGGGAAAGGAAGGCTGTGCTGCGACTGGAGGACAAACAGATTTTCAAAAGATGACACAAACCAAAAAAAATTAAAAAAAAGAGAAAAAAGCTAATTTAAACTTTATTTTTCCTTGTTTAATTGACAAACTACCAGCATCTTCATTAGAGAAAGAACACAACAGCGAACGAAACCTTGCAGGTGGGCTTTCAATGAGCTGTTTTTTTTTTTTTTTTTGTCTCTTTAAAAAGAAGTCACTTGCGGTGCTTGAATACATTCAGTGCCCAGCGATCGTTTTTGTCAGCCTGATGCATGTGATGTGGCTTGTGTCATGCAGACAGGAGGTTTAATGTGCAGCCTAATATTAGTTCTGCTCGCTGCCTCTCGCACATCTGCACGTCCTCCCGGGCTGACGCTTGTTTGCCTGTTTGCTGTTGCATACGTGTGCTTGCTTTAGCTGCCTATCCTCTCCTCCTCTTCTCTGCTTTTTACTGCCTTTGTCTTCGTCTACATGTGCAACCACAGCGACACAACACAGGAAATGAACCACAACCCCCTCTTTAAAAAAAAAAAATTAAAAAAAAAAAAACAACAACAAAAAAAACGCCAGTCAGGTTGGTTGCCTAGCAAAAGCACTAGAGGGCAGAGCGAGCTTGTGTGGCACAATAGAGGAGCATCATTTGTTCTGTTGTGATGTGCACAATTTAAACAGAGAAAGGAGCGTTGAGAGCGAGGAACGAGTCTCTGGAGAGAGGGTGGGAAAGACGGGAGGAAAGAGGAATGGAGGATGAGAGAGAAATCAAGTGAAGGAGCGTGAGGGAATCAGATTTGTGAGTGTGTGTGTTTGTGTGTCTGTACGGGGGGGGGTATGAATCTAAGAGAAGAAATGTGAGTGTTGAGAGTGCTTTCTACTCCCTTCAGCTCCTCACATATTTGAGAGATCTGAAGTACTGATCAGGGTGGCACAAACACACAAACACAAATAAATTGCTGTCTTGAGAACAAGTCTTCCTTCCCCTTCATCAGTCTGCAGTTTTCAATCAGCCCCCGTCGAAGCTCGGGCTCAAAGCGATGCTGTGTAAATGGGCCTCACTTTCAAACACGGGAGAGAAATTCATTTCACGGAGGGGAAAAAAAAAAACAAAGGGAAACTTAGGAAACACACCTCTTAATCTCTATATTGGTTTTTCATTAATATGCACAAGACATAATGATAGCTCTCTCCATCACGCACTCTCACGCACATACGTACACACAAAATGTAACACAGGAACTCATTTATAACCTTGCTCACGTTGTACGAAACAAAAACATGCCAGTCCACGTCACGTTTTTGTTTTACTTTCTCAGGTTTTAAAATCTGTCCAACTTTAAATGTTTAGTTCATCCAGTAAAAACTTTCCCCGTTGGCTATTGGCTCGAGAAAAACTCTTCCATCCAACCGTCGCTTGAGTCCAGCTCTGCCCCCGAGCCATCGCCCAATCCGAAGGCTCCCCCGCCTGAGGGCCCGCCCCCGTATCCATAGGATGACATGTCCTGATTGGCTGTCCTCTGGTAGCCCTGTGGCTGACCTCCAACCCCGACACCCCCTGGTCCGTAAGATCCACCTCCTCCACCGCTTGCCCCTAATCCTGGCCCCCCTGGTCCTGGCCCAAAACCGCCCATCCCAGTCATTCCCTGGCCCATCACCCCCTGGTTCATGCCCTGGTTCATAACCATGGGGCGGGGTTGGTTGGTCCTTGGTTGACCACCTATGTGAGGGCCCATCATTGGGCCAGCCATACCCGCAGCTGGGTTTCCCATCCTAGGGTCCATCCCCTGGCTCATCCCCTGTCCCGGGCCCTGAAAGTGTTGCTTAGCCATGCGTGGGGGTTGACCTGGCTGCATCCCATAACCCTGGGCAGAGCTGAACCCTACCATGTCTCCTCCCCCTCCTCCTGTAGTCCTTCCAACTCCTCCGCCCATGGCCTGCAGACTCTGTCCTTGCTGCTGCGGCCAGCCGCCTGCTGCCATTCCTCCACCACCTCCTCCCAGCATGCTTTGCAGTCTCTGTGTTTGAGCTTTGGCATTAGGAGGTCCTTTAAGAGGTTGTTGGGTCATGGAGTTCATCAGCATCCCTTGCCCTCCATAACCTCCAGCTCCACCACCCCCGGGTCCTCCAGGCATACCTCCGACTCCAGGACCTGCACCTGCCTGCCGGGGTGGCCCCGCGGTGGGGTTGTGCTGCGGCGGAAGACCCATGGAGGCTTGGACGCTTTGGCTCTGGTGCTGCTGCTGCTGGTGGATCATTTGGCTCATGGAGGGGTTGAGCCCATACAGGGAACCCTGACTGGATCCCTGGTTACTGTAGGGTAGGCCCATGTCAGTTTGGGGTCCTACAGAACCACCTTGGCCCTGAACAGAACTCATCTGGACCATCTGCTGCTGATTTTGTGGCTGCTGTTGCAGGAGGCGGGCAGCCCGAATATTCTGGAGACTCTGAGGGGTACCTAGGAGTGGAAAATAAGGAATTAGAGAAGTCAGGAGTCAGGAAATAGTTGCAGGGGAAAATCTAAGAGTTCTGGAGCCTACACAGTAGATCCACTTAAATGAGCCAAAGGCCATAAGACGGACCTAATAAGTCATCACTGAGGCAAAGGTTTATGTTGCACGACAACCTGTTTACTCTGGAGACGAAGGCTTCCCATCCAATTTGGCTCAAATCCGACACTCTGAAGCACCAACATCTCACTCCTCTACTTTTTCTTATTAGATGCTCGGTAGTAGCTGAGCTGAGGAGGTCTGCTAGCGTGGAAATGGCTCTAAATCCTATAATAAACCCACTTCTGACATCATTCCACTAATCCCCACCTCACAGCTCAGGCTGGAAATGTAACAGAGGAGCGAGAATGAAGAGGATCACACACTTCAGTAAGTAGGAAGTGAGTAGAGTTGGAGGTAGCTATATATTCCACAGATCACAAATACACTGAGTGCGAGTGTTGCAGGCGATATGAGCACAATCACCAATACACTGCAGGACAGCTGCGCTAATGTGTGTATTTCCAGGCTGGACTTTTTTGCTGGAGCCCCCCCTCTCCCTCTCCACATTATCTCCTTCACTTGCAGACAGACACTGATGGCTATAAATGGTTTTTTGACCTGATCCTCCTCCTCGTTCTCCTCTCTCTGTATTTTTCTTTGTCTCTCCATCATCCTCTCAACCTTTTCTTTTCTCTCTCTTCAACCTCTCCTTCTACCTACCCAACCATCTACCTTTTCCTCCTCCTCCTCCTCCTCCTCCCTTTCTCTCCCACTTCCCCTCCTCTCATCCATCTCGCCGACTTCACCGGAACTCTGGGGGATCCAGGACAGACAAGTTGCCGTGGTAACAGGCAGAGCAGGATTTTTTTTTTAATTTTTTTTTTTTTTTTTCCAGAGAGGAGGAGAGGCAGGATGGAAGGATGGAGAGCATCTGAGTGCCAACTGATGTATCTGACAGAGACGGACAGACAGGACGAGGCTTGGTTTCAGGGTGGTGTTTGGTCAGTGCTGTTGTTTGCATACATATCTGTCTGTGAACGTGGCACCGAGTGAACCGTAAAATCTGTTACGTCCCTAAATGTCTTGGCGCTCCACCATGTGTACCATACTTGTTGCCCACCAAACATGCCTGTGTAATTGAAGGCATCCCCCCCCCCAATAACAATCTGGATGCTAAAATCCATTTTAGAATTTTCTAATCAACAATTGTGCCTGAGAAAATCTTGTGGGGTGCTGCCGTTCTTGTGTAGCCGCATATATTGTGTGCGCTGCTGCACAGATGAAATGAATGCACGTGTTCATGTGTCTCACCTTGGTACTGATTGACTTGGGGATATGGATTCCTCTGGCCCTGGCCCATTTGTCTGGGGAGATGTTGCTGCTGCTGGAGCTGCAGACACAGACAGATGGAAGTTGTTAAGCATGTACGCTGAAACCGAGTTACATCCGCTCATACCTACTTCATGAATTTTGCATCATCACAGTGCGAGATACACAGAAGAACAGGGTCATATTTGACAGTAAGAATAGTTTAGCAGAAGAACCTTTCTGTCGCTCCTCCGGGGCTGGAATGAAGCCAATGTGGAAGTGCCAAAAGCAGCCGTTCCTCTAATGGCCACATGAGGCTGGCTCCATAAATGAGTCAATCCCCACAGGCTACCATCTTAACCCTTTAACAGGGGGCGATCGCCCCTGATTCACCTGTTACCTGCCCTCACTTGCTGTGAACAGCTGGTTAACGCAGAGCGTATCACCGCTGAAACGTCTGATCAAATGCATTTTGAATTGCCGTAATTACACGACCGTTTGTCCTATTGGAAAAATTCTAACAGTTTCTGAAAGCTGAGAAATTGCACTTCACATCCAACATAGGGTTATTACAGTAATTGTTGCCAGAGGTCCGCGAATGGCGGCACTTTTGAAGTTCACGGCTGCATGCTTGTTACAGTAGATGGTGGTTAAGTACAGATTAGGGCTGCAGCGATTCCTCGAGTAACTCAAATGATTCGATTTACAAAAATTCCTCGACACAAACTTGTTGCTTCGATGCTTCGTTTAAACTCTGCAGCTCAGGTGTCTCCGTTTTATCCACATTAGCAGCATCAGAGTTCTCAGTCGCTGCGAAGCATTTCCGTCATTTGGAAAAAACGGTCCTTTAACACCAAGTGGATCATCGCTGACATGTTTCCACAAAACCACTGCTCACTACACCCGTGTGTGTGTGTGTGTGTGTGTGTGTGTGTGTGTGTGTTATGCTCACTGGATTGAGAATTTTACCTGATCCAGAACGGATCTCTATAATCACAGCTTGCTAGCGGGCGCTGCTATTAGCATTAGCAATCATTCGGTAACAATGGGAAACACCCCGGTCACCTGTTCAGCACCAAGGGGCTCCGTCAAAATATTTTTATGCTTTAATTCCTGATTAGCACCAAAAAAAACACATTCACGAAGATGCTTGTGAATAAAAAGCAGTACAAAATTAAGCTCATGCAGCTCCAGTTTTTCAACAAAAACTGATAACACAACAGCAGCAGCTGTTTTACATGCAGTCTGCGGCAAGTGCAAAGAGGCGGAGCCGTTACCTAGACTGTGAGCTCAGGTGGAGCGAAAGGAAACCTTTTTCTAGCATCTGAAGCAGCAGTGCTTTGTTTTTTGTTTTGTTTTTTTTTTTAAAAAAAGGCCACATTAAGGGGAAAAAATATAATTGTGGATTTTAAGAATAAAATCAAAATTTCAAGCAAAAAGTTGAAATTCTATTTTGAGATTAAAGCCGTCATTTCAAGTCAAACAACTGCCACGGCTGCTATATCCTTTATAAAATGCCTTGGGTAGATGAAACAACTTAATCAGCTGTCGTATTGTGTCTTGTGATGCTACATATCCCCCTTTGTACTGCACGAAGGTGCAGCCATCGGTATCCTTGCATCTGTCTGGTGCCAGTTTTTTTTTTTTTTTTTTTTTCCCTTCTGAGCGGATGCAGCTTTCCGCACCATCTCTCCAACGTCCTCATACTTATCACTGCATCATGTTTACGTGCTAAAAGAGAAATAATTTCCTTGCTACTAAAACCGATTCTAAAGCATCGTTCACTAACTCATCTACACAAGACAGTTTGGAGAGGGTGTAGCAGGCGTGGCGTGGAAGTTGTTTGACTTGAAACCACAACTTTAATCTCCACATTTTGATTTTTTTTTCTCAATTTTGACTTTTTTGTCAAAATGCACAATTTTAATTTTTTTTCCTCAATGTGGCCCTAGTACTCCTTCGTACTCTTTCCTGTAGCCACCATTAAAACCTTTACTGCGACACAGCTGGAGGTCCTGCATCAACCACCTGATCAACAAGTGTCAATGTGAGGAAAAGAGAACTTTGCAGCTGCTCCATCCACCACTGTTTGTTTCACCTAGAGAAAAAAAACTGCAGTAAATCTACAGAAATTAAAATATGCAGATGAACCGTTAATAAGACAAAAGTATTTCTTATTAAGTATTGATGGAATAATCCACAGATTACTCGATAAAATAATTGATAGTTGCAGCCCTAGTACGGATCCAACAGGAGTTCTGGAACAATCAAAGCAAGGAAGACGTTGGACACACTCGAGACTGAGGTTGGTACAGTCACGGTTGGGAAGATAGTAGGCGTAATAGGTGCTGGGGGACAGCAGAGGAAGATGTTGGTATAACTGAGTTAAGACAGATGTTGGTACACCTGAGGTTAGATAGACGGTTATATAACAGGGACAGATATTGCTACAGTTGATGTTGGGCACAGTAGAGGCAGATGTTGGTAATGTTGAGGTTGGACAGATGTTTGGTATAACTGTACTAAAACAGATGTTTTGGTATAGGAGAGAGAACGATGTGCGACGTTCTCCTACATGAACAACATACCTGATTAGTGTTTGAACAGGAAACCAAAGGCAGTAATGATGCAGCCATAGTTTGTACTGCAGGTATAAAGAAAAACTTAAAAGGTCTGATCGTTAATAAGCTGTCCGGGTCTTGTAAAGCAGCTCCTGAATGTACGCATGGACAGGTTGCTGATTTAAATGAAGGTGTGATACCGAGCTAACAACATACACGAAGCAGCAGGATGGCGTTCCTTTTGGGCACCTATATTTGTGTGTCTGTGTATGTTTTTGCTGATCCAATTAAAGCCCTTCGTAGTGGGTGGTGACTTCAGAGTTCAGAACTCTTTAACACTCGATTCCCTCACAGAGAGAGAAATAAAAGAAAACACCACATTATCACAGCAGGCGGCATGTGACAAAAACACACACACACACACACACACACACACACACACAGAGAAGATATGAAAAGGAAGTAGTGAAGAGGGGGCTGTTTGAGGGTAATTATACATGCAACCAGAAAACAGTGAGGAAGAAGAGAGGATGAGCTGCTGATGCTGACAAACCTACATGGATGTATGAACAAACAAGGCAAAGACCCCCAACCACACACAAATGATAATTTAATGGGTGACAGATTAGTCACAGAGGCCTTGCTTCCTTTTTAGTCACCGCTTCACTGAATGACATGGACATAAACTCACCTGTTCAGCCAGGAGTTGCTGCTGCTGCTGCTGTCTCTGCTCTCTGAACAGTTGCTGCTTCTGCTGCTCTATTAGGTGCATCTGCGCCCTTTTCTCCTGCTCTATCATCATCTGCTTCATCATGTCCTGCCGGTAGACTGGAGGCGGACCCGATCCCTGGTTGGGCCCCACCCCGGAAGCAATGCCCCCAGCAGGATGAGGAGGTGGTATGGCGCCAGGTGGTCGTGGCATTCCCACCACACCTTGCTCCTGGACAAAAAGAAGAGGGCAGAAGGTCAGGTGGGAAATCGGCCAATAACACCCCACAGAAAGCTAAGCTAGCTTAGCCTAGGATAAAACACGGACTGTATTTAAAGATGAAGGTAGTCTATTTCCCACAGACTTTTGAATCCAGAGTTCTCGCCCCCTGCTGACCCTTAGAAAGAATGCAGGTTTATGACACTTCTGCACTGGCTACCCTTCTCATATCTAGAAGCTACAGAGCTTTTTATACACAGTCCACGGAATAAAGACAGGAAGCAGCAGAGCCGTAGCCACTTCTGTGTCAAACGCTAACAAAACCAGCAGACTAGCACCTCTAAATCTCTCGAGCTGAGTGGAAGTCGAGCTAGGCTTCCCTCACAGCCTGTAAATTCTCCATCCAGTAGTCATATCTATAAGCTGTCCTGCAATTGCAGCTCCAAGAGTTGTTTTTTTTTGTTGTTTTTTTTTAATATTAAGTTTTGGAAATCATCCTCTACTGGCTTGTGTGTATGTCTGCCTGTCAGTAAGATTATGCAAAAAGTACCAGGCCAAAGGAACATTTATTAATAATGAATTAAGTCTTCAACCAAACCATGCATCGGTCTGCCGGATTCAGGCTTCTCCCTGAAATCTGTCCCAAATAAAGTAGTGAAACCAAAACTGGATAGCTGGTAACTCAACTACGCCATCACTGAAAGAAAACTGCAACCCCCCCCCCCCAAAAAAAGCAGCTTCAGACTAAAGTCAGCACCGGTGGAGGAGAGACAGCCACTCGTACCCTTCTGGCTTTATGTGCAGATGAATGTCCACAGCTTAACACATTTCCTTTGATGCATTGATTTAAAAAAAAAAAGAGAGAAAAAAAAAGGAAGAGTTGCACAGCTGCTGGCGGATGTTTTTTTTCCCCCGTCTTCCTCAAACAGAGCTAGGGTAGACGCCCCACCAAGTCCCTACTTCCTCAGTGTTTGTGCTAAGCTAAGCAGCTTCCAGCAGAAGTGTCATATTTACTGTGCAGACACACCACAACTCTCTGTGCTAACTCTCTCCATGCAGGAAAGCAAAGTAAATGTATTTCCAAAGATGCTAAAATATTCCATTGAAGCCAATTTTAATCATGTTTGTCCAGTTTAAGTAAAAACCGAAAAAAAAGGAGCTACATTAGCTTCTCGGCATCTAACAAAACCATTTCAGACTGAAAACCTCCTGTCCACTGACTCATTGTTATCGCTCTTTATCACAAGTGAATGCCACACAATAAGATCAGATGCATAAGGAAGGCATATTTGATACACTATCAGAGATGCAGGGATTTGCAGTGGCAGTCCTTTTTAGGCACAACGCTGCAGTCAAACCCTGTGATGTATTTGAGCTCACAAAGACACAGTCCAGCTGTCCGTGAATGACAGCGAAAAACAAGATAAAAACAAGACTGCCTCAAGATTCAGCACGCCGGGCCACCCCGAGTCCTCTCAACGGGGGCACTGGCTTGTCCTCGCTGTGCTGCATACATTATCTCCTCATTAGCATATAAAGAGCACTTCCTCCTCCACTCAGGCGTATGCTAATCTCTAATAGGATGAAATGGCCTGCTCTGGCCAATGGGAGTGGAGTGTTTATGGATCTATTAAAGGTTAGACAGCTGAACGAGAGTGGACATTGTTTAGGCCTGCCAGCAATGGGGGGGGGTCAGGCTGGTAAAGAGTGTTTGCTCATATAAAAATGCACCAGCACACAGGAACAAAGAGTGCACAACAAATCACATTTAACTGCAGGGCAAGAATGAAACAGCAGGATTACAGCACCAAATCAAAGCACCGGCTCGAGTCAGTAACACACAGTATACTCAATATGTTTTGAAAGAGCCAAAGCCTCATAATCCGCGAGGCTCGGCTCTTCTTAGAAAGGAGTTACGTGTAGCTAAACCTCATATATTAGAGCACAAAAACGCGCTGTGGAGCAAACCGGATCGGCTGCTTAGGACTGGCTCACCAGACAGCCAGACCAGACTGATCGATGTTCAGAGCTACGTGTCTCATCTCCGGATGGCAGCAGAGCAGTTAGACAATGCATGAGAGGAGCGAGGAGACGGGGAGCTGCAGTGTTGGGAAATGACCAACGGGTGGCAGTGGTGATCTTTAAGCGTGCGTGTGCGTGCGTGTGTGTGTGCGTGCGTGCGTTTGTGTGTGTGAGTCTCACTGGCCTCCTCTCAGCAGATGGCTCAATCATGACGGCTCTGATCTACGATCTCTCCCTCTCCCCCACTCACTGAACCACTTTTCTTTCCTTCTCTCTAACCCCCCCCCCCAATCAAAGTCCTTTCTCCACTCTTTCCCTGCTTCTATCTCTTCTCTGAAGAGAGGGGGGGCCCTGAGTCATGTCCACACAACTGCAGAGGAGCGAACAAACGGAAGAAGGATGGGTTGGACAGGAAAGAGGAGAGGAAAAAGATTTTCTTGGAGGTGGTGTAAAAGCAGCACACTGGCATCTTCCAAAAGGAAGCACAACTCCGGCGTATCCACAAGTTAAATAAGAACACACAGACACGAGTGAAATGATGAAAACATAGTAAATGAATTGGTATTAGGACGATTTCAGTGCTATTAGTCCTTCGCTGAAGCGTTGCTAATATACAAAGAATTAAATCTCACGCCAATAAAGCTTATTGAATCAAAAGCAGGTATCTTCTTTTGAATGAAAAAGCAAATTAAATTAATTGAAGGGAAGAGAAAAGACCATGTGTGAGGAGAGAAACGAAGCATGGGACAGAAGGAGAACCACGGGAGGAGGATTTGAGCGTAGATCTTGTTTAGGGAGAAAAATCGAGAGGAAACGATGGAGGTGATGAGCCAAAAGAGGAGGAGGAGTAAAAGGTGGGCTGGAGGGGAGGAGAGGAGAGCAGGTACCCTGGCAACAGTTGCTGCAGCGAGGAGCAGATGGCGCTCGGAGGGAGCGGTTATGGCCGCCGCGCCTGGTCACCCTCCACAACAACCGGGCAGATCCAAACAAACAACACACGGTGCACACGAGTGCAAACGAGTCGCCTGTGCGGTATTAATATGTTCAACCAGTCTTCCACTCCCTTTGTCCTCGCTCATGAACGTTGTTAATAATGCAACAAAGAGCATCGACTGCGTGTGTTTTCTCTTTCAGCCATGCCGATCCAACTCTCTCTCCCCCAGACGCTTCGTTTTTGGCACCTCGGACCGGCTCGAGTCAGCCCCCAAACTCTGAGCTGTTCAGCAGAAATGGGTCAGTGGATAAAGTGACTCGGAGCTTAGCTGCTAACGAATAGGAGCTCAGCGAGAGGCCGGAGTTTGAAACCCAAACAGCTACTGTAAGTCGGCCGGTTTGTGGCAGGAAAGATGAGGCAGAAAAAAAGGGGGGAAGAGATGAAGAGAGAGTTGAATATATTGCAGGTTGCTCTGTAGGATGTGTGTTTATTTGTGTGTGTGTGTGCGTGTGTGTGTTGGAGACTGTCCGCTTTATTGGGTTAGGAGGCATGGAGAGCCTAGGTGATTACATTACACATGGAGTGAGCGGAAATATGTGTGCGCGCATGACAGAGGGGGTGGAAGATGGTGGGAGAGTGAACTGTCTCCTGCATTAACTGCATGTGTGTTTGTGTGAGTGCCTCGGTATGCAGGGACGGGTCCTCTTCAGGGCCCAGTTAGTTCGGGTCCGATTGAGTCACTGCAGTCTGTTGCTCTATTTTATGGGCACAAAGTGAGTGCATCATATATCTCAGTGAAATTTGCTCACACTGGTTTAGTCATGTAGGCAAATACACTCACTTGCCACTTTATTAGGTATACCCTGCTAGTACTTCCTCTTTTACCTTCAGAACTGTTATTCTTAGTGGTACAAAGCGCTGGAAACATTCATGTGAGATTTTGGTCCATATTGACCTGATGGCATCACTGCCTGCTGCACATCCATGATGCGAATCTCCCGATCCACCACATCCCAAAGGTGGATTGAGAGCTGGTGACTGCAGAGGCCATTTGAGTCCGGTGAACTCACTATTGTGTTCAAGAAACCAATTTATGTCATGGCGCTTGATCCTGATGGAAGCAGCCATCGGAACATGGGCGCACTGCGGACATAAAGGGATGGACACGTCAGCAAAAACACTCAGGCAGGCTGTGTGGTTTAAATGATGTTCACTTGGTACTAAGAGGCCCCAAAGCGTGCCAAGAAAATATCCCCCACACCATTACACCACCAGCCTGAACTATCAATGCAAGGCAGGATGAAGCCTGCCTTGTTTTCCAGGTACGCCCAACTGGGTGGAAACCCTGGGGAAGACCAAGAACCTGTGGGAGAGATTATATATCTCATCTCAGCTGGCCTGGAACAGCTTGGG
Source organism: Pterophyllum scalare (assembly GCA_024447675.2). Taxonomy (NCBI): domain Eukaryota; kingdom Metazoa; phylum Chordata; class Actinopteri; order Cichliformes; family Cichlidae; genus Pterophyllum; species Pterophyllum scalare. The sequence continues at coordinate 6,109 of JAMQGT020006269.1, read as the reverse complement.
ATCGCCCAGGAAGAACTGGCACAGTGTTGCTGGGGAGAAGGACATCTGGAATGCCCTGCTTGCCCTGCTACCTGACTGTGGATAAGCAGAAGATAACAGATGGATGGATGGGAAAATGGACTTCCCCTCAAACGCACCGCAGTGGCTCGACCACTTCCTGCAAAATAAATCCTTTATTTTGCAATGATGAACTTAGAGCAACCTGCAGAACAAAACACACTGACCGCTGGAAGTATCCTGCATTTTGTCAGCTTCATCAGTTTGTGGTTGAAGCCTGTGCTATTCTTACAAGGCAGCAATGCCTTCTAATGCAGGAAATCGGGTCATGGTTTAACACGACAAATGTTTTAACTGTTTTGAATTTGATTTGATTTTGATGTTCTGGTTCTCGGGCTCCCCATTCTACTCCATCTAAAAAAAACATACTGGAAATACCCCTGTTGGCATGAACATCCACCCTCCAGCTGAGATGAAATTCCCATCTGCGACCACACAGCAGTGAGATTAAAGGCTGCACTTGCTACACTGAAATAACACACACCTCTAAACGCATGCACCCACACTGGAAAAGCAAAGGAAAAAAGAACAGATTACTACAGCACTACTACAAGAAACACACATACAGGCGCGCACAGCCTATAAGAGCATCGGTGCCGAGCGCTGGGCGCCCGTGTGCTCTCCGGAGTGGCTCACATCTGTCACCCGCTTGTGTAAGAGAAGGGAGGGGGAGGGTGTGAAGAGGAGAGAGGAGACGCAGAGTGAGGGCTGGGTGGAAAAGGAGATGCTTCATTAGTCTGTTACAGAGGCTACAGCTGCAATCAGACTGAGACGGTGAACAGGAAGTGCATCGCTCTTTATCCAAGTCTGCATTTAGATGAGCAGGAGAGCTGGAGCAGGTGAAGGTTTGTGGGCATGCCCGAGCAGTGTCCCTGGTTGCCAAAGCCAGCTGAAGGTCACAGAGCTCTTTCCCAGCCAGAGCTCATCCATGCCTGAATGTCCTTGGGATTCACGCTGGCTGACCTTAAACTCTGACCCCTCTGGTGATGCACGAGAGGTGTGGCAAAAAATGCAAATCAAAAGCGCGGCTTTGTGGAGGATCTGGTGGTAAAAATGTGTCCGTTTGCCGGAGTGGAGTTCTTTATGTTCAAAAGGTTCCAGCCTGAATGAATGGAGATGCAGAGGAACTACAGATGCATGAGGGATTATATTTCAAAACCTGTGAAATGGATGGCAGATGACACTGTATGCTCATCTATAGGCCAAAACACACAATTTCCCTCGTGTCGTAAACGCCAAAAATTCACAGAACGTGCAAAAACACGGAGACAGGTTTTTCCTTTAGTTCGAAAAATTTTAAGGATAAAAGTAATAATTACTTTAATCTATAACTCACTATTTTCATTTGCCCACTAGTTCTCTTAAAATTGACCGTCATTTGGCTTTTTATTACCCATCACCAATTTCCATTCATCAGGGGTAAAACATTGTCGCTTTTTATGTAATTCAAACATAATTAAGTTTAATTAACTCTAATTAAGTGCAATTAAATCTAATGAACACAGAGTGAGAAAAGCCACATGTGAGATTAACAAACCAAAGGAAAATATAAAGATGGGCAAACAGACAACTCATAGATGGAGATAAACTGTACATAAAAAAATGGACACAGTGACTGACTTCACTCACCACTTTTTGGACTTTTGGCATTTTGAAGCCTCAGTGTTATTAGTGAGTTCCATATAAATGTTTGTGACCATGTTTGGATGACAGGCGGGAATGATGAGTGATCGGCTAATGCCGGCAAGCTCGGTTCTGCTAAATACCACTGAATAGAAGACTAATAAAATACTGGAATTTCATGCACCAAAACTAAAGCACAAACTTCTTGGAAGGGCTGTATCGTATCGCAGGCCAAACTATTTCTCTGAAACCCATTTTATGTGCTCTGACCGGCACCGACAGCACAACCAAGGCAGAGCGCTCCGGTTCCAGCTGATTCTCAAAGCCGGTTGGTTTCTGTGCACGATACAGTGGGAGATATTCAAAAATCCCTCATTCCACGCTTCCCAACCCTCTGGAGGTTTTCTGAGGAGGGGAATTACTATAGAGGCCATAACTGTTGGTTCCAGGCTATTAACGCATTTCTGCGGTAAAGTTTAATATGCAACTCTGTGGGGACTGACTGTGCTCGCATGCAGCCTCGAGTGGCCATTAGTAGAACTGCAGATCAGTTTGGTCGTTAACAGTCAACATGCCGTTTGACATATAGATAAGAAGCCAGTGACTTGACTGGAGCTTATGGTTAAACACAAGACTTACGCATGTTATGCAGCACCTGCCGAGTGATTTGCATGCATTTATAATCACACATACACAGTAACCCCAAGCAGATGGTGAAGCCAGACCGTACAGTGTTGAACGATCCCCACAGCTCAAAGGTAAAGAAGACATCACTTCAAAAAACGCGCACACACACAGACTCGCGTTTCCATCACTTTCCAGGGCATTATACTGCTTTTACATTACATTTCCTGGAAGCCCGAAAACAAGTATTCATCCTGAAGAATGAAGGTTCGCCCCCCTGCAGGGAAAACGAATAAATGCATTTAGTCCCCAAAATAAAATTATACAAGTATGCACAGAGCAATAATGACAGATCAAAGTTTGATTCTTGGCTACAATTTTTCAAATGTAGAACAACACATACACCTACTAACCTAGCCCCGCCCCCTTACTTACACACACACACTTGTAGGCTTACTCAGTTTCTCCCAGAAGAGAGTTATATTTAAACTGCTGGAGAGGAGTCTCGCTCCCCACAGAGGTCTGTTTAATCTCTAACATCTCTCTGCTTTAAACCCTAACTGGCCTATTTCTGAATCTTTTGAATCTACACACACTCTCGCGCACACATAATTTACGGATCAATGTCAAAGTGAAACACACTCAACCCTTCACTCCCCCCCCCTTCATAAAATTCCCCTCACGGGCTCAGAAAACAATCGGCCGGGTTAACGGGGTTTATGGGGATCATCCCTTAACCATAACTGAACCGACGTGATGCCACGCAGCGGCGCTGTGAAATGCACGTCGGCATGCAGGAGTGGATCAGTTTGAGTAAATGAGTCCCTGCAGCATGAACGCTGTTCGGAGGCTCTGTGTTTAACTGAGGGATTTTTGTGCAGACACAGGATGCCACCCACAGACAGCAGCGAGCCTGGGATGTCGCTTCACGCTCGTTTGCAGTCGTGTAGCGTGAAATTCCTTAAACTATGATTTCTGCAAAAAAAAAAAAAAAAAAAAAATTGTATCGATTTATGTTTACTTTTACAATCATAAATGAGAACAGTATATACATTATATGAACAGATTTTTCTTCAGGTTGCAGGTTCCTCAGACCTTGCAGCTTGTCTGTGTGGGGATTTAAAACGGGCAGCACATGCAACCCCCACCTCAGCACCCCCCCCCAAAAAAGTCAAAGAATGTAGAAATTAAAAAGGTTTTAATGGCAAAGTAGTCACATTTTAATTAATGCGATGCCAAAAAAATATGAGGTTCCAAACAGTACCATAATTTAGTAGAGCCTGCTCTGAGTCCATGCAAATTTGTTGATACGTTTTTAAAAAAATTTTTTTTTTAAATCAAATTAATCATACTGAAAGACAGACAATCCAAACCAATCGTATAACCACCTTGGCCCAGATCCCTACATGGGAAGGCCCAAAGTGCTCCCTGTTGCCCCCTGAGGCTGCAAGGTAAAAATATTAATATTAGCAAGAGAACCCCAAAAATCAGACAGCCCCCTATCAGCATCACTGGGTGATGGTGGGAAGGAAGAACTCCCATTTTCTTTTTCTATCAAGTACAGGGGAAGACACGGCAACAGGCCAGGACTCGAACCTGCGCTGCCCGCACCACAACGTGGCATATGCGTGTGGCCGCCTGCTCCACCACTGAGCCACCAGAAAGAGACCTCCACCAGAACCAGGTGCAGGGAGGGGCAGTCACCTGGGGGGTGAGGGGAAAGAGAGGCGCGAGAAAGAGAAGAACGAGACGAGAACAAAGACGGGATTGAAGGAGGGACGCTCAGTGCATCGTGGGAAGTCCTTCGGCATCCTGACCTATGGCAGCATAACTAAGGGATGGCTGGGGTTGTGCCTTATAAGCTTTATCAAAAAGTAAAGCTCGAAGCCTAATTTTACAAGTATAGAGGGTGTCACCACAAAGTCTGAAACAACGTTTAATGTTTATCTAAGCACATCCCTAATTGCAACAGCACTCTGACCCCCCAACTGGACAATGCCCCCTGCTACGTTAGCAAAAACCGCTCAAGGACTGCTTGAGGAATTGGGAAAAAGAACCTGAAGGGTAGAGCTGGCCTACAGAGTCCCTACACCCCAATCTGACTGAGTACCTGCACCATAAAAAGAACCCCCGACCCACTGAACACAGTGGATCTGCAGCCAAGGCCCTGGTGCCAGACACCAGACGACACCCCTATAGTTCAGAGCTGCGTTGGCACCACAAGCTCCTACACGAGATTTGGAAGGTAGTTTTATCGTTGTGGTGTGCTGGTGTACCTTTTTAAAAGAACCAAAACTGCTAAAACCATCAATGCACTTCCGCTGCTCGCGGCTCAGTGGTTAGCACTCGCACGCCTCAGCAGAGAGACTGCTGCGTTCGAACCGCGAGGCCAGGACTCCCTGGCAAATGCTCCCCCCTGAGCTCATGCTGATTATAAATCTTCTGTTAATCATCTCTAATCAATTAAGCGTCTGGTTCAACGCTGTTATTCACTAATGTTTGTCGAAGCTTGTAAAGCATTTCGATAAGCTAACCTAATTAGTTTCTTCTTATGAATACCTTTTATCACCGCCTCTGTATCATCCTGATACTTTTATATAAGGTGAATAAACGGTCACGGACGGCCGAACGTGACGAGCAGCGAGAGGGACAGAGAGACGGGCGTAAAAATCATGTCTGTGACAACAAGGCAGGAGGAGAGGAGGAGGAGGAGGAGCACAGGGATGAGATCATTGGTGGCCGGGGAGTGATCGAGGCGAGGAGGCGAGTGTACCACCTGTAGGAGGGACCAGGTGCTACAGTAAATCACCTTGGAAACGGTCGCCATGGAGACCTTAAAGACAAAACGGGCAGGCAGATGAGAGGGAAGCTGGGTCTGCCGGTGTGTGTGCGCACGCGAATGATTGAGCGATGTCAGTGCGTGTGTTCTTAGCGGCGTGTGTGCGTTATGAGAGCGAGAGACTGATGTGTCGGTGCGTAATCTAATCATGGCGGCTGAGAATGGAACATCTGAGGGGCGACTCTGAGCTGCAGCCGCCCGACTGCTCTCTCTCTTCTTTTCACTTGTCTAGTGGCCTTTATGTCACGACGTGCTTTATTACCGGCGTGCACACGCAAACACAAATATGTGCATTAAAGATGTGCACGAGCGTATGAATGTATGATATTGCCTCGGCGAGTACTCGGTCTCTTCCCTGAGAGAATTCCCAACTCGAGGTTTTGAATTATTCACAGCTGTGATCAGTGCTATTACACGGCTGTTAACGGAGGTGAAGATACGTTCCACACATCCGTCCATCCTCCATCCACCTCCCCTCCCCTCCCCTCCCCCTCGTTGTGACAGTAAACTGCCTTTTTATCCGTACAGCCATCCTCCATCTCTCACTCAACAACCTCCTCTTCAATTTCCTCCTCTGCTGTCACACCAGCTCTGTCTTCCGTTCTCTCAATCTCTTCTTCATCTGATTGCTTTTCCACTTTTTTCTTTTTTCTAAAACTCCTCCACCCCGTGCCACCATTTCCTCCCTCCCCCTTGTTCTCCATTCACCCCTTCAGCTCCATCCATCTTCCCATTTATTCCTCCACCCTGCTTTGTTTGCACCCTTCCCGTCCGCCTCATTCTTCCCTGCTTTCATTTGTTTTTCTACCTGTTTCGCATTTGTTTTTTCTTCATCCACACTCATCCATCTTTATTCCTGCTGTTGCTCATTTAGCGGCGGCGTCCCCCCGCCCCGCCCCCCACTTCGGCGGCCATCCATCCTCACCTCCTTCATCTCGCCCCTCCTCCCTCTTACCATTAGCAATA